>PVJX010006593.1:29655-76758 GCA_004027295.1 Dolichotis patagonum | reverse complement strand
GTATTTTTATACAATGGTGTACTACTACTCAGCTATAAAGAAGGATCACATTGAGGCTTTTATAGGTAAGTAGATGCAACTTGAGACCATACTCATAAGTGAAATAAATCAAACTCACATGTGTAAATACCATATTGTCTCCTTAGTATAAGAAACTCAAACAGTAAATAAGATAAAATTTTCAACAAATATTATGAAAGGATAAGAAACTGCTAAAAGGGGAAAATAACTCAGGGAAAAGAAATGTATATATTTGTATATATACACTTAAGATGGCTAAGATGATTGTACTACTAATTCTATTCTTGGAACAAAACAGCTAACATTCATAGAATTAGATCAATGTTGCATGTTTATATCTGGTAATCTGAGTAACTCTTTTGAGCGTAACTATGCAAAATAACAACCTTAGTTATGTTCCTAACACCTTGTTTTGAAAGCCTATATTTTATTGTTTTGGGCTGTTTGTTACTGATGCTTATTTGTTTTGTTTTTTGTTTTTCTTGTATTTTTTGTTTTTCCCTCTAATACAGAAAAGATAGCTGTACATGCATAGGCTTATACATGCCTAGAAATTCTAAGGAGTTTATAAAAATTGATTTTATTATGTGTGATGGTATGAACAACTCCTTAGAAGAAAATGAGACATTATGGTAGCCACTGCTGATTTCCTATCATCTTGTTTGGAAGTCCAATAATGCTTTTATTCTTTGTTTTGACTGTTTTTAGTCTGTTTTCTAGTATTTGATTTCAATATGTGTGAAGGTACAGACAGCTATTTTGAAGACAACAAGAGACATTATGATAACCATCGCTGATTTTCCTATTGTCTGGTTTTGAAGGCCTGTAGTACTTTCATTCTTTGTTTTGATTGGTTTTATACAACTTTGTTTTGTTTGACTTCATTGTGTATGTGACGATATGGACAACTATTTTGAAGAAAATAAGAGGCATTATGGTTAAAAAAAAAAAAAGAAAGAAAATAAGAAGGCAAACCATGGACTGGGAAACATATATGTCCAAAGAATTATATACAAACAATACAAAAAAAGCCCTACAAAATCAATAATTGGAGAAAACAACCCAAATGAAAATTGCACAAAATATTTGGAAAAGATACTCTACAATACAAGAAATAAAAATGACCAGTAAGTGGGGCTGGAGGTTTAGCTCAGTGGCTTAAGCAACTGCCCCTGCAAGTGCAAGGTCGCAAGTTCAATTCCCAGTACACCCCAAAAAAACAAAGCACTCATGTGTTAGTTCACAGGCCTCTGTCTCCTGGGTGAGATCTAACTCAACATGGGGTCATCCAAAAATGACCACTAAGACACTGAAAAAATGCTTAGTATCAATTAGTCATCAGTAAAAAACAAAACCACAATGAGATAGTACTACATAGCCACTCACATGGCTAAATGTAGAAGAGTGACTAAACACCAACAGTTAGGATCTGGAGCAACTGGAGTCCTCGTGTACTGCTTGTAAACTGGTACAACCACTCTCAGACAATGTTCTTCACAGTTTCGTATTAATCACATAATATACTTACCTTAGAAACATGAAATTTCACTTCTAGTTATTTACCCAACAGAAATGAAAACATAATGTAAAAGACATATTTATGCTCATAATAGTTTTTTAAATAGTAACGCCAAACCAGAAACAATCAAATGTTCATTAGCAGGTGAATAAACTGTGACACACCCATAAAATGATGCACTAAAAGATAAAAAGTGGCAAACTACTAATCAGCAATACATATGACTCAAATCTTCATCCTGGGTGAAAGCAAACCCATACATTTACATGTATGACTTCAGTGAAAAAAAGAAAACTTGAGGCTATTGAAACAGAAGGAAGATCAGTGGCCACTTGGGGGCTCTAATGGGGCTGGGAAGTGACTGGGTACTAGAACTGGGCTATGTCCAGGTTGTAGTAGACACAGCAGCACAAGCACACTACATGGTGACACACTTTGTCAACACTCATCAAACTGTACACATATAAATGTATATACTTTATTGTACACACATTAGACTCAATACAGTTTATTCTTTAAAAAAACTTGAAGCATTTACTTAATATTATGGGCCCAAGTATGTCCTCTAAAACTCATAAATTAAGCCATAACTCTCAATGTAACTACATTTGGAGACGGGGTAAGGGAAGTGATTAAGATTAAATAAGGATAAGGGTGGGGCACTAATCCAAAAGGATTTGTGTCCTTATGAGAACAATAAGAAACACTGCAGAGTTCTCTCTCTCTCTCTCTCTCTCTCTCTCTCTCTCTCTCTCTCTTTCTCTCTCTCTGTATGCACATGAGAAAATAGCCATGTGTGGATGCAGCAAGGCAGTTGTGTGAACGTGTAAAAGAGAGGTCTCAGAGAAACCAACACTGACAGCACCTTGATCTTACATTCCAGCCTTCAGAACTAAAGATAAAATGAATATATGTTGTTTGAGCTATAGGGCAAGTGGTAGCCCACACAGATGAAAATACCTGAGCTCCAAACCTAAGAAAATATGAGATGCATCATTTCTTGCTAATCACAGTGTTTTGGGGGCTATTCAATCTTTACCCAGTCGACATTGCTACAATATGTATTGAGAAGTCAGCAAATTTTTTAATACTGCAGAATGCCTTAGCCAACAGACCACATGACTAATCTATATACTGGAGCTGAAGTGGTGATGGGACAACTTTTAGGTCTGTAAAAGCAACCAAGGATACCAGACAGAGCCATTGGAGTCAATTAAAAGGAAGACTGCAGGAGCATTTCTGTCACACCCTATGTGTCAGATCAGATTTTGGCGAAACAGCTGATTTCCCTTGACTTCTTAGTGAGCCTTCCTTGATATTGAGCCTAGACTACGGATGCAGGGGTCTCTCTATCATCTCATTTATCAAAAAGAAAATCCCTCTGTAACAAATAATTCTGCTGTTTCTTATCATTCAGAATGAGCAGTCCTAGGTTGTGCTCCCTTGCTCTTATTGCCCTCCAGATGGCAAGCCACATGGACAATGGTGGCAGCACCAAAGATTGCTTCAAGCTGAGGAAGTCCCTCCAAAGGCAGGGGAAGTCTTGGAGGAGGACTAAGGCAGGAGATCAGGGTGTGGCAAAATGGCTGGGCAAGTAGGTGTAACCTGTCAATCATAGAGATCCGGGACCTGCGCAGAACAGCCCTGCCCCTGGGACCAATCAAAGAAGCCAGCACAAGATCAAGGAGGTTTCTGATCAGACGGCCTAGATGACGTCAGCATGGGGCTCTAGGAGACACGGCCATTATCCTTCGTGGCTGATGTGGGCCCTGCGGTGGCCTGCTCTGTACTCTGAGGAGTTTTTTCTTTTCCCTCTTTTCTTTTTTTTACTATCTTCTTTTTTTTGGTACCGGGAACCAAACTCAGGGCCTCGCACTTGTCAGGGAGGTGCTGCACCACTGAACTACGTCCCCGGCCCTTTTCCCTCTTTTCTTACCTTTAATGCCTTTGATAAATGTAAAGCCTAGCTACCTCATTTCCTGTGCAATACTTTGCTCAGGACAAGGACCTGAGAAGAACCTGCAGAAGGTGCGCACAGCACCCACAGAGCCCCAGTCAAATTACTAGCGAGGCCCGCCGGAGGCCAGGAGCGCGGGGAGGGAGGCCTTGGGAGCCGATTCTGCCGTACCCGCCTGCCTGCTCTGCCCTCTGCCCAGTCTCCTGCGATGCGTCCAAGTGCCGCGACACTCCTGGTCACCTATGAGAGGCGGGGAGCAAACACAGACTCTGGGTCCCTGACGCTGTCCCCCATTCCGCGACTGCCGGGGACAAAGAGCACAAAGAGCTGGCTTCGGTTCCCCCACGTTCTCCCGTGTCTGTGGCCGCCCTGCTGCTGCAGGCAGTGGCTTGTCCATCGGGACAGAAGTCATCTCCGCAGCACTCAGGGCCACCCACGCGTGGAGGACGGCGGGGGCAGGCCTGCCGAAGTCAGAAGGCGCTTCCTCGCATGCAAGAACCTGCTGGAGGGAAGACAGGAGGCAAAAATGCCTCCCTGCCACTGCCCCTCTCAGAGCGCAGTTCTGGATTATAAAACTGACTAATTTTTCCTGCTCAGGACATGATCATGAGGGTCATGAGTGCTGCAGAATGATGCTCTTTCTACAGAAATGGTGGTCACCAGATGTAGAACAAAAAGATTCATAGTAAGTTCTTTATCAAATTTATTTAACTTGATCCTCCTAAAGTCCTTTATTTCTTAACAAATAAGACAGCCTAGAATTTCTCCTCAAGCTAGTTCTTTTTTCTTTGTCCTTCTCTCCCTCCCTTCCTGAATTCCTTTCTTCCCTCCCTCCCTCCCTTCCTTCCCTCCATCCATCTTTCCATCCTCTCTTTTTTGAGACAGGGTCTTAAGGATCCCAGACTGGGCTCAAACTTGCCACTGCCTGACTCAGCCTCCCAAGTAGCTGGGATTACAGAGGCATGCCACTGCCCCTAGCATTCCTCCTCAACTTTCTAAAACAATCTCAAGTCATTAAGAGGGTCCTTTGTGTAGTTTTTAAAACAGAGATTTGTTCAGCTATTTCCCTCATTCTATTCCATTCTGTTGCAACAAAGATGCTCTTGAAATTTCTACTACAAAGTTCTAAATGGAAGCAGACAGCAAACACTAAAAACTTCAATCATTTGTTTTCCTGTTACATAATCAGGTATAAACTCCTAACATGTACAATGGTAGAGACCTTATAGAGTGTCAGTACATTTATTACTCACTTACTTTCTCAGAAACATCCCAACTTTAATACTGCCCTCCACAGATCTTTCTGGAAGGAGCGATATTTCCATGAAACACACACAGATATGATTACCTTTTTCATTCTCTTATGCCTCTGTGTGCCTGCAAATTTGGCACCATGTGGGCACTGCCAAGCTTTGCAACCATCCCATCACCAGGGCACAGAGCTCTGGTGGGCAGAGCAGTTTCAGGGAACAGGCTGACATGTGGGGCTGCCTCAGTTCTCTGCTTCCTGCATCCCAGCACCACACTCCAAGGCTCCCCCAGCCATGGCTCAAGCAGGCCCACTACCTCTGAGGGCACAGGAGCTAAAGCATAATGGAGGTCGCATGGTGTTAATGTTTCTGGCATGCAGATCATAAGAGCTATGGAGTCAGGTCTTCCTCTTCCTAGATTTCCAAAGATGTGTCAGTATCCAGGAGACCCAGGCAGGCACAGGGCCTCCAGAGAACCTCTACCCATATAATACTGAAGGGTCATGCTGCTGCAGAAAGTCCCCACAGGGCAGCCCCTCACAGAGCCACAGGAGTGGTCCAGATACCAGAACTGTAAGAAAGAAATGTCTCTGTATATTACCCCTCCTTGGATATTCAGAAAGAGCAAATACACTAAGGGGCGATGGGAATGTCTATTCTGTAACTTGTTTGATTTTGCAGGCTCATGGCTGCAGGGTAATGTGCCTTGGATTAATTGTGCTTTGAGTCTCCCCCACATCTCATTTAGATGAGACTCTGGACTTTACACTACTGAGTTGGCACTGGAACCAGTTAAAACTTAGTAGGCCATTAGGAGGGAATAAACGTATTTTACAAATGAGAAGGATGTGAACTTGGGGGCCAAAAGCAAAATGCTATAGCTGAATGTGTCCGCAAAATACATGTGTTAGAAGTTCTTTCCCCGATGAACAGTGAGGGGCAGGGGCACCCTTAGGAGGCTCCACACTCATGAACAGATACTGCCATTATTTAAGGGCTCTGCAGAGGCATTTTGTACCCCTCTAGTCCTTGCCCCATGAGACGGCGTAGCATCTCTCCTTCTGGAGGACAAGGAAAGCATCTTGGGAGCAGAGCAGCCACACAGGCAGCAGGGCCTGCTGAAGTCTTGATCTGGGACTGTCCAACTACATAACCATGAAAGAGAAATTTCTGTTGTTTATAAACTACTCATTCTCGGGCACCTTGTTGTAGCAGCACAAATAGACTAAGACACTAGGAGCCTTCCGAACTCAAATCTCGGGGTCATGCAAGCAACTGAGTCACCAGTCAGAAAGCTGGAGTCCAGTGACACTTTGTCAGGAAACATGCATGTTGGTGTAGGGAGGAAGAAGATTGCTTAGAGACAGGAGCTGTAGGTTTCAGTCTTCGTCACCTTTGTCACACTTCATCACATCTAAGACAGCACCAATTGTATTAAGCAACATTACTTGCATCATGAAGAAAAAAATGCCAACCATTAAATAACACCAGAGCAGGCTGGTGGCAGGCCTGCAGTGTACAAGAATTGCTCGCTCACCTCTCACTGCCCTGAATGTTCCTCACAAAGCAGCTTCTCCTAACTTCAGTTTAGTTACTGAAGTTAGGAACAGCTGCTTTGTGAAGACAAACATTTTGCACGCACCTCAATAACAAAACAGATCGAGCCTTACATTTGCAAAATAGTCAAAGCAAAACTGAAACTGTGTCAGTCCTCCAATGACAAATATTTGCTTCATTAATATCAAAGTTATATACCATACTCTATTTCCTTGACTCCCCTTGTATGCAGTAACTTTTTGTTTCAATGCCAAAATCACAGTGTAGCCTTTTGAAACATCTTAATCTATCATTAAACTCAACACATGTTATCAGCCACACTCCTACCTCAGCTGAAATTCCCAAAACACAAAAAGCTAAAACCATGTACACACAGTCACAGGCAAAGACAAATCCATGACACTTGCTGCATGGCTCACAGCAATGTATAAGATGCTGCCTAGCCAGGAGTAGTGGTCTCAGCGTACAGCAGCAATCAAGTCACAAGACATAGTAGGCTTTCATCTGTGGCTGCTGTGACTTAGCACTCCATGGGAAGCAGGTCGGGGAACACAATCTGCAAGGTGTCTGTGGTCTCATGGGACAGCCCAGCAGCTACCCACGATTGCAGCCCTGGCTGCCCTTCACATTTAAAGAGGGTAATAACTCTGCCAAAAAAATCACTGCCCCCATTTTGCAGATGAAGAAAGAGGTAGAGCTGGGATTCAAGCCCAGGAAACCCTGCATTGGGGTTCATGATCTTTACCACCATGTTGTCCAGGCCCCAGGCAAAGGCACCCTTCAGTGCCACTAATAAAAGGTTACTCGATGCAAGAAGTAACATTGAGTCCCCTTAAATCACACCCAGGAGATTCAGAAAATAACTATTTTTGTTAAGAAATATTGGGGGAGGGGGAGGGGAGAGACAGACGCAATGTAAACATGAAGATGACTATAATGTGACACTCGCTGGCCTCTAATGCAAACAGGTGACTATAGCTTGATACATGTTGTCTGACAATGTGTTTGTGGGCTGAACTGGGTCCCCTCAATTTTTCTATTGAAGCCTTAACCCTGGTACTTCTCTGAATGTGGCCTTGTTTGTGGACAGAGTTATGAAAGAAGAGTTAATACTGAATGAGGTGATTAGCACAGACCTTAATCCGTGCCTGACATCTTTCTAAGAAGAGATCAGGGCACAGCCGTGCAGCAAGATGCGTGCACTCACAGAGAAGAGGGCAAGCTACAAGCTGGAGAAGGAGGTCCTCAGAGGGACTCCATCCTGCTGGTACCTGGGTCTCAGGCTTCTAGCCTCCCAAACTATGACAGAGGTAATTTCTATTGTGAGTCACTAGATTTAGGTCTCCACTGTGGCAGCCTGCAGTCACCAACACAGAGCACCATTTGTTCACCATCTGGGCCACAGGAAAACAATATTGCCCATCTCTGTGCCACAGGGTGAGGTCCATGTAGCTACTTCCAATCCAAGGACTGGAAATAAGAAGTATGCTCCATCCTAGGCTGAGGTATTTTTTAAGAGTAAGCACTAATCCTCCATTGGCCCCATCCCCTCCCCTGCCATGGAACCTGGTACCAAAGCCGCACACTGCAGAGACTTACTTCTAAGATAACAAATCTCAGTCCACCTGGCCACTGATGGCTGTGTGGAGCAAGCCCTTTGCTAACCGGCTTGGGACACACGGTATGAGACATAAACCTTTTTATTTAGGTCACTAAGGTTTCAGGTTGACTTGTGCCTCTAGTTTAGCCACTTCCCACACACAAATCTACCTCACAAAAACCAGGACACCAGAAGACAGCCCTGGGGTTGATGCAATACTAGGTGAAGTCATAGTAAATTGATATAAGGGGGAAAAAAAGGTCAAATAAAATTCATTTGTTCATCCTCTAACTGTACATATTGCAGAATCTTATAAACAGAAAGTATGTCAATGGAAGAACTGGACTCCAGATCAGAAATTACTGTTTGTTTGTTTGTTTGTTTGTTTCTGGCAGAGGGAGGTAAATTAACAGAGTGTGGAATATATATATATATATATATATATATATATATATATATATAACTTTTTTGGAATCATGCTTTTTCCATAGTAATGCCACCCTTAGGAATTTATCCAACAGACATATCTGAACAGGCATTCAGACATATAGAAATATATGTATATAAAAGATCCACTTTGCTAATAATATAAGCTATTGTGAAAATCTAGAAGTAATCCAAATGCTTATTGATAAGGAATTGGTTAAATAAACTACAGTTCATCCCCTGAATGCATATCTTTATACTTAAAAAGAAAGAAGTTGATCTTTTTGCTCACCCAAGTCACGTGAGAAAATCTAAGGCTGCCCACAGAAGATTTTTCAGATTTAAAGTCACTGCAATGTATAACATCATCTGATACTTAGTAGAGGTTTTTTGGGTTTTTTGTTTGTTTGGGGGTGTAAATCAACCCAGCTAATGGCCCAGGGCCATGGTCTACTACTGAGGGAGATCTCAGGCCAAAGCTGCAGTTCGCTCATCTACAAAGCTGTGGGACTAACCATTGCCCTTCCTACCAAGGCCATAGGACTGCTGGGGCCTGCACACAAAGTGTGTAGTGCAATGGCTAGCCCTTGGCAGGTACCTAATGAATATTCCCCACCACGGTGCTTTTCGTCTCAGAAAGCCTGAAGAAACAGGGTTTTGTGGTTGTGTGGTTTGTGTCCTATTTGTATCTGCTTCTTTTCCTTCCTAAAACTAAATTTAAAACTAGTGTTTTTTTTTTTTAAAGCAGTGCTTAGCCCCAGTAAGCTGTGGTAATATTAGGTATTCCAATATTTAATACACCCTCTAAAGGCAATTTCATTCTTTCATTACCAAACTGATATGCTGCTTTTCTAAGAAGTTAGTGTTCAGTGAGTCATTTCCAGGTAAATAGTTCATCAGGTGTAACTTAAGGTGCCCCGTGAATTACCCAGCAATCCGGGTCCTCTTCTGTTCAGGAGTGGCATCTCAGTTGCAGGAGGGCTGGTTTGGGATGGAGTCGATCAAATGCACAAGTTCTTCCTTTCCCCCTCCCTCCTCTCCTTTCTTTTCCCTCCCTCCCTCCCTCCTTCCCTTCTTTCCTTCCTTCCTTCCTTCCTTCCTTCCTTCCTTCCTTCCTTCCTTCCTTCCTTCCTTCCTTCCTTCCTCTTAAGTTTAAGCTTAACCAGGACTTTGTAAGTAAGGTCCTTCCCGATTCATTTGAAGTATTAACAAGCTAGGCTCATTTCTGCAGATTTTAAACTTGAAAGATTTATGGGTCTCTCTAAATAGATCGGGATTAAAATTCAATTCACTTGCAGTTCTGATCCAGTCTCTTTTCAGGCCTTTTGTGTGCTCCTTATAACCTGCAGCAAGACTGCGGCGAACTAGCACCGGTAGGCCACCTATAAACTTGGTGGATTCCTGCCAGAGTGGACCCTGGACCTGAAGGCCGCTGTGAGCCCCTGCAGCTACGAGGCCCCGGACAGGGTCTGTGGCTCTCGGGGTGGTTACAGCTGGTCAGTGGCACAGCTAGGACTGGAAAGAACCTCTGCCTTCCAGCCCGTGCGCTTCCCACTGCTAGTGAATTCTCAGCCTTCCATGTGTGCTTCTTGGAAGACCGAGCCTCTGCAAAGTTAAAATAGCTCATTCAAGGGTGAAAGGGCAGTCAAGCGAGAACTGCCGTGTGAACCATGGACTATAAAATCCTAGCAGGCCAGTGCTCTGGAGCTCACCTCCCTCACGCGCCCTGTGTAAATGTTTCGCTTGATTGTCTGCCAGCACACACTTCATTGGAAGCTGTCTTCGGGCAGCGCTGCGTGTTTGCACAGGGTTCCCACAAGTCCCGTTAGGGCAGACAGGCCCCGTGCTTTGGCCAAGCAACCAGGGAAGATGGTTACAGACACCCACCCTTCCTCTGCGCTGGCTCGGCTTTTCTGGGGCCAGCAACCTGGGGACAGGGAACTGGTGTCCAGGTCGTGCCACAGGCAGAGTGGACTCGCTTGGCTGCCCTTGAGGGTGCTGTCGCCTGCTGAAGGATCTGGGGCACAGCCGCGTTCTGTTATGGCTGATGACAGCCTCGCCTCCCACCGCAGTCCGGGACTCCGCGCACTTCAGGTGACCAGGGCACCTCGCAAAACGCCCGGGACTCCCAGAGGAAGCGCAGCGCTCAGCTCTGAACAGGAGAAGCGCGCCTGTCTGTCGTCGCGGACGCCGTCACAGGCCCTGTCTCGAGAGCCTGCGCGGGGCCCTTCTCAGAACTGAGCTCACGATTCGTACCCCTCGGGCCCTGAGCCTGTCCCTCCCACGCGGGACGGTGCGAGGTGAACCCCGTCGCTGTCCACCTCCCCCGAAGCTGTGCGCCCAGGCCGGTGGGTCCCGGGACGGCAGGGCACGCATGCACTCAGGCCTATAAGCGCGCACCGGGCTGGGCTGCTCGGTTCGCTCCGGAGGGCGCCTCAGGAGCACGTGGGCGCGGGAGCGAGGGGCGGCGGGCGGAGAGGCGCGCGTGTCACCCGAGGGAGGCCACCCGGGGGCGATTATTCTGCCTGGGAATAATACAGCAGACGGCCACCGCCACTGCAGGTGCCCCCGGTCAGGACACGCAGACCAGGGCAGGAAAGGGAGGCCACCCCTTGCTAGGTGCGAAGCTGCCCGGCTGCGCTGGGTCCCGACCCTCGGCTCACCTGGCACAGTCGCAGCGGGTCCATGCGGGCGGCGGCGCCCTCGGGCAGGGTCCGGTGGCTCCAGGACTGGCTGTGAGCCTGAGCCTCCCCGCCGTTGCTCCAGGGGCAGCCTGAGGCTGACGGGAACCTGGGTCCTAGCGCCCCTCCCGGGGTGACAGGTCCCCGACTTTGCGCGCGCTCCACACCCCCGCAGCTACTCGGCCGGCGACGCCTCCTGGGCAGCTCTCGGGAAGTCCAGTTTCGCTAGAATTTCCGAACCCGCTCTTTTTTTCCGCACTGGGGCTTTGGATTCCAAGAATCCCTTACCAGTGCCCACAGTTCTTCACGCGCCCCTGTTCCCCCCAACTCTTAAGGTTCGGGTTTGTTTGAATATCTCAACTCAAATTTGTATGCAAATTTGTATGTAAGCGATATTTGTTATTTTGTATATGTGTATACACACCACTTACAGTAAAAATCGCTCTTCCTCAAAGACTTATACTCAAAAGAATAAGTAAACAGTGCAGTGTGGTGTGTATGTGGGGGGAGCGATTCTCCCTCACTCGTAATTGTGCAGACAGTTTGCAAAGAGTGAGTCACACTCCGGTAAAGGTGCCCTTACTCCTCCAGACCACCCACCCTCCACCACCACCACCCACCCTGCCTTTCCATCTCCCCACCTGCCCCCTTCAATCTGTTTGGGGAGCTGGAATCATTAAAAATCTAAGCAAATACTGTGAAGCTTTCAGATTACTTTCAGAAAGTAATCAACCGTGCCTAATTAGGTATCTCAGATGTAAGCAGGCCTGTGGGCTCTCTGGCTGTCGTCCCTTGCAGTGAGCATACCTGGCCCCCCGGGGCGGAGGAATTTCTAACAAAGACCTAGACAGCTGGCCAGGGGCCTCTCCTCCTTCATCGACTGCACTCAGCCGCGCTGTCAGGCCCGCTCAAACCAAGACCAAACAATTCAGAGAGGCTGATGAGATTTCTAACGGTAGAAAAAGAAAGCAAGTTTTCAGAAAACTTAGTTCAAAGGACATAGAGGACATACATAAAAACAAAATTATTGTGCTCTAAGATCCTACCATTGAAGCATGAGCCCAAATTTCATGGAGTCTTTATGAAAGTGTTTTTTTTTTCTAGGACTGCACAGTATCTTTACAAAGCTTTCCTTCTTATGTGAACGCATTCTCTGAGGCACCCTCCCTCCTCCCCCCTCCACCTTTGGGGTCCACTCCTTGTGTCCTCCCCTCCTTGGTGTGACCTGCTGCCTGCCAGTGAGATATGACAGTGGTGATAGGGTTGTCACTGCACAGTTGCTTTCCCTTGGCGCTGACGAAGCCAGCTGTCCTGCAGGGAAGACTGCAGCAAGAGCCCGAGAAACCGAGGCCCTGCTTCTAACACCTGAGGGAGCTCAGAGCTGAGCTGCCCCTCTCCCCCGCCAAGCCTTTGGATGAGCCATGCCCATGTGGACAGTGGACCCTGCTCCTGGGCCAGATCCTGTAAGATGGAACCTCAGAAGGCTGTGCCCAGACTTCTGCCCCTCAGAAACTTGGATGATAAAAACATGTGGTCTTAGACTCCTAACTCTATGACCTAGAATGTAGCAATAACAAAACCAGTACACTTCTTCTTTGAAAGATGGGAAAGAGCCATGGAAGGGGCTCAGATAGATGCAGTGAGGATAAATTAGCAGCATATCCAGTGTTCCATCCGCACAGGCTTCCTAGCCATGCACAGAGAGGACAGGCAGAACGGCAAGGACATCAAGGGTAGATGATCAAGTGTAGGCTGAGATTTGGTGGAAGATAGAGAGAGGAAAAAAGAAAAAAAACTTTAAGAAAATCTGAGGCAAAATTAACCCAGCAGCTGAAAGGACAGTTTGAGAAACTCAGTGTTAACTGACCAAAGGTAGAAAAAATACACATTTTCAGAGAGATAAGTAAATGTAATGAAAGGAAAACAAGAAAAAGGAAAAGAACAAAGAGATGGTGAGGAGAGAGCCTGTGAATCCCCTCTCTAATGTTCTTAAAGGGAAAACAAAAGCCGTATTATCTGCCCCTCTAACCCGAGTGGGGATTTTCCAGTGCTGTGACGAAAGAGGAAGATGCCTAGGAGAAGCCTTTGCATACTCTGCACCCACAGCAGCCAGAACTGCACAAAAACAGAAGGCATCTAAACACCATTAGCCCGATTTCCCAGGCCTTGCACGGCCAGGTGTAAGCGCTTTCAGACACCTGGTGCTGAAAAGTCCTCTATCCTATCCCCACCGTGACACAGCAAGGACCAGCCTGACAGGAGGCCACCAGACCCTGCCCGCCTGCAATGCTCTTGGAAGGGGACTGTGAAGAGGTGTAAAGCCAGCATATGTTTCTGGTACCCAGTACCTCACTCCTTCCCCTCCCCACCTTCTGTCTCCCGCACTGTCTCCACATCAGCTGTCTCCCTGTTGCCTGTATCTGTCTTCTATTTTACCCTTTATTTATACTTTGGGTTTCTAAGAGAAACCACAGGTACACCTTGAGACTGTAACACTAAGTGAAATCAATCAGACACAGATGGTGTATGCTTTTGAAAAAGGAAAACAAAGGGAAAGGGAGAAAAGGGGAAAGAAAGGAGATGGAAAAGAGGAGAAAGAGGGACCTTAGAAAGAGAAGGATAAGGAACTGAAGCAAAGGGAAGAAGGAGTAAAAATGAAAGGAGGAAAGCTGTAAGGCCAGAGTCTGCATCAGGCTGGGGTGGGGTGGGAACTGCACTCTCTGTGCCTAAGTGTCAGTCCCAGTGGCAGCCTCCCTCCAGACTCACAGCTCAGCACTGACCTTTCTTCTCTCTGGCCCTCCACACCAACCAGCCACTTCCCCACTAGAATGTCACTGCCTGTGTCCTTCCCTTTGTACTCCCACTGCCAGGAGTGGGCAGAGCCCTCTGGGCCCCTATTTCTGGCCATGCCAGGTGCCTGGGTCATAGACAACATGGCGAATTTGCCTTACATGCACCAAACAGTCCACCTTTCCCTGCTCATGCCCGTAAGTATCTTCCTTCTCAGACTCTAAGGGCTTGAAATGCCCTTAATATGGGTTTGCTCATTGTTTCTACATTGTTTTATCCAAAATATTATGTTTCTATTTGTAGTAAATTTTTGTGCCACTAAAACCTACATAAGAGCCAGAGGTGATAGCATATGCCTGTAATCCCAGCACTTAGGCGGCTGAGGCAGAAGGATTGCCATAGTTTGAGGCCAGCACGGGCTACGTAATGAGACCGTCTCAAAAAAAAAAAATCCTACACAAAACTATTTGATCAGACACTCTTTCCTTTCTTTTGCGTACTTATGGAGAGCAATCACTGCTGGGAGGGGCAAGGAAATGGACCTTTCATATTTTGCTGATAGCCCTGTGTGCCCAACTGTCTGGAAAATGAACAGGAGTGAGGAGGCCTCTGACTGGCTCTTGCTGGCCAGTTTGCTCCCAACGTGCAGTGGCATCTTCCTATTTCTAGTCTTCAACTCAACAGCAGAGATGCCAAGAAACAGGGCAGCGGCTTCCTCACAGGAAACAGAGAAATGAAATCCACACCCCCCCAACATGTGGGTCGAGAGCTGTGTCATCTACTGATGAGGCAAATCCTGTTCACTAAGGTTAAAACAACCATTTAGGTTCCTTGAACATGTCTGGGCCATTCTTCCTTCAAGAATGGAGATGTTGATGGTACTGTTGTTACAGGCAGCTGAGCTAGTTAGAAATATTATAGGCAGTCAGACAGGGCTAGGCCCTCAAAGAAGCCGGCACAGAGGACCAGATATGTCTGATGACCTTAGAGGAGACACACACCTCTTGCTATGAGCCATATCTCAGAACAGAAGGCAAACAAATGCAACCACACCCTTAAGTATAATTCTTAGGGATTAGGTCTGGATCACCTTGCGAAGCCAAGAGTCACCATCCCAGCTCCCTCTAGGAAGTCACTGATCCATAAAGAATGCTCACTTGCTACATGATTCGCTTCCCCATTTGTCCTTGATTTGGGCAATTTTACTTAAATAATTAAACTTATTGACCATAGCTCTGTCCCACCTCATGCTTGTCTACCTCAACAGTTCCCAGTTTTCCCCAGTTTTAGACCCGCCTCACCTCATGGTTTTGCTCCATAAAAATCCTTACAAAAGACAGAGTCTCTGGCAACCCACTCGGGACCCCTTCTGTCTCTCTCTTAGAAGAAGCTTTCTTTCTCTCAATAAATATTTCTGCTCTTAACCTCCATTTTTCCTAAAATTCATTCTTCAATTTTAGAGAACATGAACTCGTTCCAGACAATAGTAGGTTGAGAGTTTTGTTCCCCTATATCATTGTCAAAGTGGTGTTTGTTGCAGCATGGAAGACCCACACCATCAAATGTGCCACTGGTGTTTGGCAATTTCTGGGGAAATGGAGTCCATGATTCACCTGCCACAATCTGTGGTAACAACACCCCTTGTGATTCAGGCAGACACAACATCATCTCCTCATCACCGCCTCCAGCCAAAGGACTATGCATTATATAACAGACTCCAAGAGGCCACTCAGTGCCACATCTAGCCTCCCTTGCTCTAAATTTGCAAATATATTCAGGGTCTTAGCCTCAGTTTCCAAATCATGTTGAAATGTGATAGAAATGACCCAAGATACTCCAAGAAAAACAAACACCTCCTACACAGTTCTGCAGGTGTTTCTCCATGTCCTCCAGATAGCCAAAGTCAAAGGGGGAAATGAAATGACCTGAATGACTTGCCTCCAGGGGAAGAGCTGGAAATAGGAAGCTCCTGAAAACTTGTACACAAGAAGGACAAGCATCTGCACACCAGAACCATTAGCCCACTGAGGGAAGCACAGAAGGTCCAGTGGGGACAAGGACCACTGCTGATAATCCAGAGAGCGCGGGCCAAAGTAGTGGCTCTGGGGGTGGAACGGGAGGGAAGCAGGAAAAAGAAATTCAGGAGAAGAAAAGGACTTGGGAACTCAGGCTGTGTGTGGCTGACTCTGGGATGCTGGTCCCTCCATGGAGACAGGCCGGCTGCATGGGAGTGAGCTCTGGTGAGAAGTTCTGAGCATGGAGGATTCCAGGTGCTCACATTTCACCTGGAAAGATGTGCAACAGGTCAGAGAAACAAGGCCTGCAGGAAAGGGAACAGCTTGAGCTAGAGCTAATGATTCATGCAGCATCAACTCAGGGGACTCAGAAAGCTCTAAGCAGAACATCTAAGGATCAAACCTTAAAAATGACTACCAGCCAGGTACAGTGGCGCAGGCCTAGAATCCAGTAGTTTGGGAGGCTGAGGCAGGAGGATAGCAAGTCTGAGGCCACACTGGGCAACTTGCTGAGACTCTGTATCAAAATAAAAATTAACGCAGTGGTAGAGTGCCCTGAATTTCATCCCCATTGCTAGGAAAAAGAAAAAGACTACCACCTTTCCAGGGTAAACAGAGAGAAGGTGGGGACAAGGGAGAACTGAGCAGCTGGCAGAAGGTCAAAGAATCAACTCTCAGGTCATAGACTGTGTGTGTGAATAGTAAAGAAAGTTCAGAAGCAGCAGAAAAAGTGACACACCATATCTCCATCCCCACACAGCTGCTTAACTAAGCAATGCTTTCCAGAACTGAAAGGGCGTTTCTGTCCTTAGAAAATAAAGTAAAGGAGAGCCACTTGTATTTCCCAGATTTAACTAAGAAATAAATGCATTTTCATAAAGTTTCACAACTCTGCAGCAGGCTTTTTTTTTCCCAAAGAAGGCAATGTGAACAAATTAAGACACTTCCACTCCTTAAATTTTGACCTACACATCATTTCTTTTATTTCTCCCTTCTATTCTTCTTTCCCAAATTGCTTTATCTTCTCCAATCACTAGTCATAATCCTCAAATACACAAACATTCCAGTTAACAAACCCCTCTGAGAAGGAAGCAGGTTTAAAACAAGATTGTCCATGTGATAAAACCAGCAAGCCACCTCCATAAATCAGACTGAAAGTGGTCCTGTGAGTTGTGCAGGTCAGTAGCAACGGTTCTGATGCTTTGTGTCCCACCTGTAGTTGCTGGAGACTAAGAGCGACACCAGCCAACCAACAACAATGAAGATGATAACAAAAACCCTTGAATACTTTCTATCTGTTCGCAAAATGTTTGAGGTGAATACTTCTCCTCCCAAAATTCTGTAGCTTGGGCTGCAGAATCCCTGTCTCCCTTCCTGTGTCTGTGTTCACTCCTTCCAACCCAGACATCCACTTTGTACACTTCTGGCATCTTGCCCCTCTCCTCTCCAAAAACAAAGCCATGACTTGGATAGGGTCTAGTGTCCCTATGCAACAAGGAAGTTTGATCCCTAGCAAGATGGGATCATTATAAATTGAGGCAATGGGAGGTGGGTTGGTTAGGTGTCTATGAGCATTGACCTCAGCTAGAACTGATGTACTTCTAATGGGACCCTGATGAGTTCCTGAGAGGTGCTTCTTACACAGCAACAGGTGTGGCCACTCCCCATCACTCTGGGATTTGGCCATGTGATCTCTCCCGAGCACATGTGTTCCTACCATGATGGTACCTGCCATGAAGACATCCCCATAGCCAGCACCATGCTGCTTGAACTCGTAGCCTCTGAAACTGTGAACTACATAAACTTCTTTTCTTTATGAGTGACCCAGCCTTGGGAATTTTGTCAAATGGAAAACACACTAATACAGCTGGGGAGGAAGGAGTGTATCCTCTACGCATGTTCACTGATTGGCTGATGGCAAAGGCCCTCTACATGTTTTCATTAGTTGGTTTACAGCATTTTGGTGTAAATGCAGCCAAATCAAGCTATCAGCCAGAAATTTGCATTACTGAAGTCCTTGTTGGGAGATGGGGGGGGGAGGTGGTAAGATGGATGCAGGAGATGAATAAACAACAGGGGAATCCTTCAGGACTCTGCTTCCCTCTTATACCTGTAGCCTCTGTGAAATGTCCTCTCATTGTCCCATAGTGGTGTGCTTTACTCTTAGCCAGCACTTGTATAGCAGTTTCCTAGTGTCTTGCCTCAGGTGTTTCCAGAGGAAGTGCCTTGAGAGGTAAGGCTACATCCATCTTACCTTTGAATTCCCAGACACAAAACAAGCACCCAATGTATCTTTACTGAATGAACTAATAGATGAAGTGATTGAGGTTGGGAAGCAGGAATTATAATACTGCTCTTTTAACTGACTGGAAGAGACTGAGGGAAGGATGGTCTTTTATCTCTCCATCACCTGTTATCCCCTGGGAGGGGTTGGAAGCTTTGGTCTGAAAGTCACAAAAAGTAGAATAACAAACACTGGCTCCATAGCTTCTCTGAGGTCTGAAACCCTTACCTCCTGACCCCAACACTGAGTTCCCCAGTCCTAAGACTTCCAGCCGCACATGGGTTGTTGGTTGGTGTTCTTGGTGTTTCATTAACAAAGTTGTTCAAGCAAATGTTTATTGGGGGTCTGAGCACTGAGGAGTCTGCAGTGATTTACCTGACCCAGCCCATGTGTTCACCAAACTTGTGGTTGACCTAGGTTCCTATTTGGTGAACTCCCTGGGCAAGAAATTCCTTCACCATCCATCCACTTATTGATCCATCCAATTGGTTCATCATATTTCTTATTTTTATAAATCTCTGCGAATAACATGGATGTTTTGAATATATTTGTCAAAAGAGGGCTCTCTGTAGCTTGGGTTACTTTGGAATCGTAAGAATATTAATACTGGAAAGGACCCTGCTAGGATTTGTGATGTCACATCTGGTTGTCTTTCCAGTTCAGCACTCCATCTTTTCCCATGTTCTGTCCTCCAGCAAGCTGACCTGGGCCCCTTGCCCTCTGGCTGCCCATCAGGAAGTCCGCCCAAGGTCAGTTTAGACAGCTGAAACCACCAGGCTAGGGCTGGCAGCGCAGGCAGTAGCTGTATTCTCCACAGCAGTCCAAGCTCCTTCTCATTTCTTCCCCTCCCCTTCACCAGCTGCTTCTCAATCTGTGAGTGCCACACCTGCTAACTCACCGTGTCCACACCTGTGGAGATCAGCATTCCTCCATCCATCCTGCAAGGACTCTGATCCAAAACCTGGTCTTTCCCTTCCAGGAAGGGTGTTCAGGATTATTTGGAGCCATAGCTGGGGGAAACATGTTTAGCCTTCCTGTGTGGCTGGCATCTACCCAGGCCCACCTTTCCCCACCATCCTATTCCTAAACAGGTCAAAGTGCTACTTCCAGGTGACCTCAGGTTCTCCCACTGTGTGTTTGCAGGTTTCCCTGGCTAGAACACCTACCCTTCGTGGCCCTGTGTGTGCACCCCTTCCCCGAACACTCGACTGCTCCTCTGTAAGTGAACCCAGGCCTGACGCACCTGGTTTCCCTAGATCCTTGGGGTGCTTTGTAACTACTCATACTGCTTACCACCCACTTGTGTCAGAATTTATGTTTGGGTATTTTCTTCACACCTGGGCTTTGAAGGAGCTAAGGAAGAGGGCAAGATCTTATTCCTGTGTCCCCTGACCTATTATGGAATTTCAAAAGTATAAACTTCTAACTAAACATTTGTTGACTAACTGGTAAAAATAAATGAATGAACAAAGTAACAACCAAAATTTCTTTTGCTTGAAATGGTGATGTAATTTCTTGAGTCTCAGAAGACCAAGCCATATTTCACATATTCATCCAGAAATAGAAAATTCACAAAAGCAAATGGCACTATATTTGAGGAAAAATATTTTCAGATTGTTTCCATATGTGTTTCTATATATAATGGTTTATGTAATATTTTAAATCAAATTCCACACCATGTGGCCATATATCTTTTAGAAGCTCATAATGACAATTTAGGTCGGAGATTAAAACAATAACAAGAAAGTTTTTTGTTTGTACCGGAGCCCGAACTCATGACCTCACGCTTGCCAGGCAGGTGCTTATGTTGCTGGGCTAAATCCCAAGCCAACAAGAAAGTTCTTTAAAAGAGATTTGTTCACTTAGTCTTCAGCTCTGCTCATCCTCTGAAAGTTTCCTTTCCAAACTTGACTCCTGCTGCTGTGACCTTCTCGGGCTCCCCAGCCAGAGCTGCCCTCACTCCTGAGTTTTTGGTGCCCTTTGTGTAGACTTGGGTGTGGCTTTCCCCAGACTGTTCTGTAGTCATTGATAGGACCATATCCCTGTGAGCAGGAAGCCAGCACCTTCACCTTCAGCCTCCCCAGCACCTAGCACAGCACCTAGTACTAAGGGAGCACTCAGTGCATGTGATCTGAGTGGAATTAATCCAAGGCCAGCTGCATTCCTGCAGCCTTGACATTGTAATGTGAAGTGAGATAGATCAGACACACAAGCTTAAGCATCACATGGTTTCTCTTATATGAGAAACCCAAAGGATAAATACACAAGAACATAATAGACGGACAGTAAGAAGTAGGGAGACAGATCTTTCTCAAGGGGAGGGAGACCAGAGATGGGAGAGAGGAGGAGGAGAGGGGATGAAAAAATGAAATTAAGTTGTGTCATGTGCATGTACCAGCTCCACACAAGGAATGAAACATTATGTACTACAAACATGTACCAATAAAAATCTATCATGCTAAAAATATCCTGTGACATTTATGAATTGGGTATGAGGGAAGAAAACAACACACACACCACCACCACCACCATCATTACCCCCCTTTAAAGTGGTAACCTAGTCTACTGCCATACCACCCTGAACGCGCCCGATCTCGTCAGAAGTGGTAACCTAACTTCTTCTATATACACGTGACTGGACCCCAGGTGGGTATCTTGAATCCCCTCCACATGAACTCCTTTTGCTCCCAGGTGTAGGAAGGCAACTCAGCACACATGCAAGAACAACACACGCATTGTGTCAGTCTAGATAAGGCCTGTGAGCAAGGCCAAGGCAGGAAAAGGAAGGAGGGACAATGTTTGGATGGCTTGACACTCCCTCAGGGCACAGTCCTTTGCCCATGTCTCTTTTGATCATTTGATCAACCACTCTTGTCACTGGAGAACTTACCTAGTGGACACCAAGTTGATGGAGGCACAGTGCAGTAAGGGTCCAGATGGCGGGTAGAACCAGACTCTCTAACAGCCACCAGCCACATCCTTCTAGGCACATCACCCTCCCCACCCCCTGCAGCCACCAAACTCACTAAGCCTGTCTTCCTGTGTGGCTCCCTTGGCTGCTCTGACCGCTTTCTCTCCAGCTGGCTAAATCTCACTGGTTTGCTAGGCCAGTGGTTCTTAACATGTGGTCTCCAAACTAGCAACCTCAGCATCACCCAGGAATGCTCTGGAAGAATGAGTTCTTAGGGCCTACTCAGGCAGATAGACCAGAACCTCTGTGGGACTCAGAAACAAACTTCTGAGGTCACTGTGAGGGTCCTGAGGTCCTGACAGTGCCTGCCTCAGCCCCACCTCCCAATCTGTATCTGCCCCTGCTGTTGCCAGTGGGGTTTCAGAGGCC
Organism: Dolichotis patagonum; assembly: GCA_004027295.1. Classification (NCBI taxonomy): domain Eukaryota; kingdom Metazoa; phylum Chordata; class Mammalia; order Rodentia; family Caviidae; genus Dolichotis; species Dolichotis patagonum. Next base: position 55,318 of record PVJX010006593.1, on the reverse strand, counting down.
TCACCCTGAGCCTTTCACTTAGGACAGCAGGTCAGCAGGGCTGGTGCCAAGCAAGGCAACTTTAAAGGTGACACCGCCACTTCATTTCCAGACCACAGCCCATTCAGTGCCATTTTACCTCAGTTCCCAGACAAAAGTGACTGAGACTTAGAAGGCAATCTGGAACCAAACATGAACTACGATAGAGTCAATAAAATTTTCATTTCCGAACATGCACAAACACAAAAACAAAACCAAACAAGGGTTTTCCCAGGGTCAATGCAGTGAGGACTCATTGACACCCATTTCTAAACATCCTAGAAGATTTCAGGTAACCAGCACTGGCACCAGGCCACCCCTCAGGTGTGGATTGGTTTACTCAGTAGGAGGCCCAGAGGCCTCTCTTATCGGACCTTTGCATCAGAACCCTGAATAACAAACATCTCTGGATCAGAGTACAAGGAAGTCCTATTTCTCTGGGGTCAGAGCCAGAAAGACATCCCTGCAAAACAGGTGACAGACCCAGGACCTGCTGGGCAAGTCTTCAGGGTGCCAGACAGAGCTCTCTTTTCAGGGCAGGGAAAGGGACACACGTTAGAGACCTCATAGCTGGGAAATAGCAGAGGGAGGCTGGCGAGGTGCTGAGCCCCTAGTTGGGCAGCAGAGCAAGAATTTGGGGAGAGCCCTCTCTGCCCACCGGCTGGGTGCATATGCTGATCTCCCTGTCTGCAGAGGCTGGTTTTGCACATGGGATGCATGCCACTGCCACTGCATCCCCTGTGTATTCCTGCCATCCATCTCTGCCCCAAGTCTGTCCTGTCTCAGAGAGAAAAAGCAACAGGGCCCACTGGGGCCAGGCAGCATGGTGGCTGCTGCATGGGCCATTCTGGGTTGGGAAGCTGGAACCCCACTTCTGGACCAGGGCCCTCTCCAGGCCCAGACAGCAGCCAGGCTCAGTGCCAAGGTGGCTGTGCGACCTTGCTGTTCCCTGGCCTCAGTCCAGTGCCTTTGCTAGGGAGGAGCCCTGGATGAGGAGTGGGTAACTGCATGCTTGCGGCCCGACTTCTTGCGTGGCTGAGCCCTGCAGGAGTGTGGTTCCTCGCCTTGCTGCACTTGGTTCAGCCATTCAAGAGAAGAAGGGGCTGGGGGAGATGGGGCTAGACACAGAATCCTTCCAATCCCTGGCTTCAAATATAAAATATTTTTTTTCTCCAGGCTCAGACACAAATTCACTTGTCACCACTTGGTTCCTAACAGAGAAAAAATACAATGGAAAATTAGATCCTGTGTCACAGTGTCATGGGTATAAATAAAATGAAAGGCAAGCTTGACGTCAGCAGCAAGGATTCTCACATTCCACTCCACTTCCTCATCAGCAAATATTCAGCTCCATTTACTAGGCTGAAGGGTAGAAGCTGTTAGTGCGAAAAGTGGGGCTCAGCAAGGGACCCGGCTCCTGTCTCACACTCCCACTGTGCAGAGAGCCCTACCCAGTCCTCGTCACAGTCCGACAAGTTTGTATTTGTGATCCTGTGGAAAAGTCATTGGAATTCTAGCAAGTTAATTCCAGTCTACCATTTCCAATGCAACCCATGGCAAGAATAAAGACACTAAGGCAGATTTGTAGTTGTGGGGAACCAAGGGGTTCCTAAGTGCAGCTAGGGTGATGGTTAACCAGAACAAAGGCCTTGACCAGGGCCAAACCTGGGTTTAATTCACTTGAGAAGAAAGGAGTGGCTGAGGATGAGTGACCCGAGAATGGTGGGAGGTAACTGAGTGCTATGATCTGGGCTGGGTAGGAGGCCTAAAGGCACCTCTGTAATATGCAGAGAGAGATGCAGAAGGAGTAATCTGTATATCACAATTTGAGGTAGTATCTAATATTTTGGAGTCAGTGCTTCAGCTCTGATGTGTAATTTTTTGTGCCCCAGGAAGTTATAGTCTCTTATCTTGAGGCTAGATCCCAGCCATCATTCCCTTCTGCCCTTTCTTGCCTGGCTCACACTTACTTTTTGGGAGCTACGGGGTAGGGAAACACTGCCCTGTCACCTTGCTTCAAAGACTACACATCAGCACCTTGGCTAGACCAATTTGCATTGCCTGTCAATTGAAGGGATACCGAAAAGTCCTAGCCAACTCTGTGCTTATCAATACGTGGAAATAGGGCCAAGTTTAACCAGGATGGAGATAATTGCTTTTCTTTCAAGGAAAGTCATCCAGTTGGTCCTCTACACTGTGGGTGGGCCTCACCCCCTGGACGGGGTACTTTCTGGGCTGGAAGTGACTTCCCCGCCAATGCCAGTAACCTCAGCAGCCCCATCTGTGCCTTCTCACTCTATCGTCCTTTCTCAGGGCTGCCTTTCACCAGTCTCCTGGGAATACATTCTGGAGACAGGAGGGGACAGCAGAGGGAAAGGTGGGTATGTCTCCTCTGCTTCCCCAACTTCAATGAGCTGTGCTGTGTGAATCAGCCTGGGGTTTTGCTTCACATTTTAAAAACACTCTGAAATATGAGCATCTGAAATGAATGCATGGTGAGTAACTCTGTGGCATGAACACAGCCTGCAAGGTCTCTCTCTGTAAACCTAGCTCTTCCTTTTTCCTCAAAGTGGTGAGCAACTCTATACTTCAAAGTTAAGAAGACACAATGTCTAGCATACAATCCAATACATCTTTATTGTCACAGGACATCTGACTCTGACGTATGCTGAAGAAAACTGACGTGTGACACAGTCCATACCTACACATAACCCTCTGTCAACACACCTACCAGGAGCACCGTTGGACATCTCAAGCCATATCTCTGCATCTCACTGGGCCTAGAAGAGCTGAAATCTACCCAAGTCACACTTTATTAGTCTGATGTTTCAGTGTCAGATCTTTGCTTTGAAATCATCACATTCAGCAGGTGTTTGCTAGCTCTGGTATAGTGAGACAGGGACACTCCAACTCCTCTGGCTGGTGCTGAACAGAAGCATGGTATGAGGAAGAGACTGGACTTCGGTGTTTAATGGATAAATTTAAAACACATGTCTATGTCTTTCTGGCTGTTTAACTTTGAGCTTAAACTCATCCCCTCTCTACAATAAAGCTGCCTGCCTCAGAAGTTTGCAGAAATTGCATGAGCTAATTCATGGGAAGTACTGTAATTAATACCTGGGTCCTAAAATGTCCTGCTAAGTCCTCAGCAGTGTGGGGTCTCTCCTATTCCAGAGTTACATCTGCTACCTAAAAAGAAAACATAAATGCGGGGGACAATTTGATTGACTCACCTTAAATGGAGAACGATTGCTGTGACTTTGATTATATTAAGACTTATTTCCTTATACTGATATGTACAGAGCTGACTGTGGTATTTCTTTTCTTTTCAGTTGGCTCTAAGCATTGCAAATAAGGCTAGCGGAGGTGCTGGTATATAAGCTCTAGTGCTATCAGCCTCCCGTTTCCTAGAATACTGCTCTCTGTAAAATGTATGAGCATAGTGGGACGGTAGAGCCATCAGCTCCAGTAATGTCAACTGGATATGAACCTCAAGATAAAGAGGCTATGAGTCCCCAGGGCATGAAAGTTTACATATTAGGAATTGAAGCAACAGCCTCCAAAAACAATTCAGTTACTATCTTAATTGAATTAATGCAAATTGACCCTTCTGCATGTCATTCTCCCTGCATTTTGCAAAGATGCTTTACTCCCCACCTGGCCAGCCAGCTCAAGTCATTCACGTAGTTCCCACCATCCTCACTGTCACTCGTCCTTTAGCCATCCCCCTTCTTCACAAGATAATAAATTCTGAGAGAGGCCTAGGATCCGGGTCTCTGTCCGCACACCTGCGTGGGGATTGGACTTAGGACCCCTTGGCTGCCCTTAACTTGGAATGTGACTTGGTGTCTACTGTCACCATGGGTTGCACTGGAGGTGGTAGATTGGAATTAACTTGCTGGGATTCCGATAACGTCTCAATGGATTATAAATATAACTTTCTGGATTGTGAGGAAAACTAGAAAAGTGATTACAATACTTGAGTTACCGTACTCAGTATTTGGGGTTACAATAATAAAGATAGGAAATAAAATTGCTGCTGTATATACATGTTAGGTACCATTTGTTCTCCTCTCTCTCTCTCTCTTTCTCTCTCTCTCTCTCTCTCTCTCTCTCTCTCTCTCTCTCTCTCATACACACACACACACACACACATGCACATGCACATAGGTGCGCGTACTCGCATACATGTGAAAACTCTGACCTGGCTTCACAGAGGTATGTTTATTCCAGGCCACATATTTCCCAGTGTGATTTTTAGAATTATGTTTCTAACTCTACTCCCACTCAAGAAGTACATTGGACTGCTAATGGACTGAAATGGCATTGAGTCATTTTCCTCTCCATGTTCCTCTCAGTGGGGCAGGATTTAGTAGCACCTAAGTTTCAGGTCCTTCGCATTTGTGGTCCCATTTTGATGCAGAAGATGACTCTGTGGCCTAAATTCTGGGGACCTATTTTAAATCCAATGTGTTTCTATGACCATAAGAGGATTTGTTTTTTCTTTACCAAAAGAATCTCATGAGAGAACATTGTTCTTAAGAACTGTGCCAGTCCTGGCCCAGAGCAGATCTGTGAGGTGCAAGGAGGTAGTTTCCACCCATCCTTTTTCTTGTTCCTTTCCCCAGCCTAAGCATCCAGCTTCCAAATACTACATCTGGCTTCTGGAAACTTCTGGAAATGGCCTGTTTATTTTGACTTCTTTCAAGGTCCCATCTTTCTTATAATTCAAAAGTATCCTTCCAAAAGATATATGAATATATATATATATATATATATATATATATACATGCACATGAAAGATAGTTAATATAGTTAGACTACTAATTTCTCTTAGTTCATTGAAAAGAAAGGTTTGTGCTAGTATTGTTTGGACAAGTAAATACTTATATCTTGTACTCTGAGTAACTAATTTAAAGATAACAATATGCAATGTTAATACCCTTGTTGCCCTCCCATTATCTTGTTTTGAAATTTTGTTTTATTTTCAGTTAGTACCAGTGCAAGTCTGGGAAGCCTAAAAGCCTGCAGGAGGTTGTGGGTTGGTTCTGAAGTATAAAACAGGGGGAGCAGAATGAATGGTGTGTTGTAGATATGCAGCTATCGTTAATACCATCTCTGGTCCCACTGAACCTTATGAGCTGAATGACGAGTCCTTCTCCTCAGTCTCTACACTAGCCATGTTTCTGGCAGACACATGCAGAGTGAATTAGGCGAAGGGCTGAGTAAGTAGAAATAAACCAGTTTTGAACTCCAGTTTTCCAAACACTTGACCATTTTTCTTTTCCAAAAGTGAGCGGGTCCAAAGTTATCATCCTTAAAAGAATTCACAGTGTTCTGTATTTTTAAAAGCCCCATCATATTTATTATTACACACAACTTTTAGAATACCACCACAAGATAAGCACATTACTAACCCTGTTATGAAACATAGTAGCCCAAAATAATTTAGAAGCTATCTTATGTACCATTGCTCATTTGGGTAATCTGTAAAACAGTAGAGATTAGGTTCCACAGTAGGAGGTGTGCCATGCCAGGGACACACATCAACTAAGCAAACCCAGGCACTTTGCTTTTCTCCTCTTCCTCGGCTCCAGCTAGCTTGTCACCTGATTCCACAGCACAGAGCTATTTAGAGTTTCACTCTGGCCAGGTGCACCTGTTTAAAGGAAAGTAAGGTTAGAGACTGACCTTCAAAGTCCTTACCAGACCACACAAGAGTACAAAGAATATGCGGCCAGCTGGCTCACGAGGACACACCAAGCTTATCAGTGGGGAAAGCTAGAAATCATGCAGAAGCCCTGCTTGTAAGGAACATGAAGTTCTTAAATGTATGACTCCTCACACAATGGACTCCCAAATCATTCTGTGAGTCTTTCGTTTACTAGTTGCTTACTAAAAGACTGGATCACCTTAAGACTTATGAATTTGCTGACCGATTGGTCAGAAACTGGAGGAGAATGCCCAGCTTTCACAAACCAGCTATTCAGTCAGTCCTTAGGCCAGGCCCAAAGAACCGGGAAGACTCCTCATTATACTCTTGTTTCATAAGCCATGCCAAACTTTCTATCACATTGCTCATAGTGGTTATTTGAAAAGAAATTAAGTTGTGGTTGTTTTACGAAGTCTTACAACAGTTTTCAGTAGGTAACCACTTTTTTTAGCTTTCCTTTATACGATTTTCAGAAGCTCAATAATGCACCTTAAACTTGTAAGGCTCGTCAATCTTTGCAAAGTGACCTATTTCCATTACTTTCTGTGAGTTACCTGACCATGTATAAGACCCCCCCCCCAAACACATGTGAAATGAACTGCACCAAAATCTCCCCAGAAAGCAGGAAATGGGGAGAGCAGCCCTGTCCCAGGAGGGTGAGGAGTGCTGCGAGGGCCTCACCTCTGGTCAATTCTCATTTTCAGTTGCTGTGTACCCTCTGGTCCACACAATTCTATTTCTGACTTTCTTTCCTATCACAAAACTGAGTGCAATAGGACTCTGTTTCTTCTTTCTCTGGTTGTCTAATTACATGCCTGGCTCTTGGGTAAAATCAACAGCAAATGCTACCTTGAAAAGTAAGATAGAAATCATTTTAACATAACTTTACTATCTTATTTATGCAAGGTCAAGTATTTTGTCCTTATATCTGGTTAAAGGAAATCTGGAAACCAATTCTTTGTGCAAGTAAGTCAGTTACTACTGATACAGGAGAATGAAACTCCCAACCTACTATCCCCGAGTTCGTGTTCTCTAAAATCAAAGAATGAATTTTAGGAACAATGGAGGTTAAGAGTAGAATATATTTATTGAGAGAAAGAAAGCTTCTGAGAGAGACAGAAGGGGTCCCGAATGGGTTGTCTAGGACCCTGCCCTTTCCAGGGACTTTTATAGAGTAAAATCATGAGGTGAGACAGGTTCAAGGTGGGGGAAACTGGGAACTCACAAGGCAGATGAGCATAAGGTGGGACATAACTATAGTTAGCCAATAAGATTAGTAGTTCAGGTAAAACTGATTAAATTAGTGACAAATGGGGAAGCAAGTCACATAGAAAGTGAGCATTCTTAGCCTTGACTCTTCCCTAGGGGGTTGGAATGGTGACTCCGGGCTTCCTCAGGGTGATTAGGGAACTATTTAGAATATCAATCCTCAGGATATGAGTGTATTTGTTGGTCTTTTGTCTTGAGGCCTGGTCCACAGCAGGTGTCTGTCTCCCCCACAGTTGTAAGGTATCTGCACCAGCTCCTTTGAGGCCCTAACCCTGTCTCACTGCCTATAATATTTCCAACTAACTCAGCTGCCTGCAACACTACTTAGAACAATTGTGAATGGTTAGCAATTATTTGGGGCCACTTAACAGATTTATGCTCTGGGAAAGGCAACTTACAAATTAGATTCCTACGGTTTGGGTTCAGGATCACTGAATTATAGGTCAGACTGGCACAACTTGTCATTAGCCTTAATATCCTTATTTTGGCATTATCTCACTAAGTAAACATGACTTAAATATTAAAATCAAGAGTATTGATTTTAATCTGAACCCAAGCTTAACATCAAGGGGATTTTGTGGAGAAAGATGGCTGGCATGGAGAACAATTAGAATTCAGAATATTCTCGGAGATAAGAGAAAGAAGAGAAAAGACCAAGGAGTTAGTAGAGAGGGAAGAAGTTGGGAAAAAAGGGAGAGAAATGTCAGCATTCACAGGGTACACACAAAACAATAACAAAAAATACTGATAACAGGGTTCGGCTGTTCTGTGGCTGAAAATGAGAATAAAAAGCCCACAGCAAACCCAAGCATCTGAAAGTATTTAATACTCAATAAAAGTGGCTTTTTAATTGGGATAAATTTCTAACATTTTAAAAAAGTCAATTTAAAAAGATTTTAAATTTTTATGATTTCATTTTAGATTTAATTTTATTTTTAGATTATAGCTTTAAAATTATAAAAAGGCCAGCAAATTATAAATGAACACTTACATGAAATTAGGGTCAATGGATCTTTCTATGAATAGTAGCAAAGGTGTGAATCATAAGGAAAAAATTGATACATCTGTTCTTATAAAAATTTTAAGCTTTCGTGTATCAAAAAATCTATAGTACAAGTCCTGTGTCAAATAAGTATATTTTAAGTCTTCTCCCATTCTACAATTTTCCTCATCATTTTCCTAGTTATTTTGAAAGCAGAAAATTTTGATGAAATCCAGTTTATCAGTTTTGTTCATTTTGTTTAATAATTTTTGTGTGGTGAGAAAGCTCTAACTCCAAGGTCACAGAGATTTTTCTCTAATTTTTTTTTTAGTCACTTCCTTCATCACTAAAGCATAATATCTGACACAGGCAACTTTAAAGAGGAGTCATTTACTTCAGGCACAGTTACAGTCCGTGGTGGGAAGAACAGAGAAGCTGCATCTGTCATGGCCATCAGGAAACAGAGAGAGAGGAAGGAGCCAGGCAGGGAGAGGCACAGTTACGGTCACACCTCCAGAGACCACCTCTTCCGACCAGTCCCCTTCCCAGCAGCGCACTCAGCACGCTCAGAACAGTCACGCATGATCTGCTGAAATAAACAGACTACATTACCAAATGTTCTAAACGTTGGCACAGATTTGGAGTAACTGTAGGGGAGTGTAAAAAGAATTATTTTTTAAGTAGCGTCTCACTACATAGTTCAGGCTGGCCTTGAACTCACAGTGATCCTCTTCCCTCGGCCTCTCGAGTGCTGGGATTGCAGGCATGCACCACCACACCTGGCTTGGTGTAAAAAGTGGTAGTTTCCTTTAAGAGCTTTCCAGAGTCTTATAAACATTTATATGCCCTAGCAATTCTAGTTCCAGATATTTACAAAACAGAGTGAAAACATGTAGCCATAAAAGACTTATAACTAAATGTCCATATCAGCTTTATTTACAATAGACTAGAATTAGAAAGAAAATTCTATATTCACCATTAGGTGAATGGATATCCAAATTGTAGCATAGTCATAGAATAGAATACTATGCAACAATAAAAAGGAACAAACTCACTATATACCCAAAAGCATGGGTAAATATAAAAACCATTATGTTTTGTGCAAAAGTATATCTTGTATGATTCCATATACATGAGATTCTAATAGGAAAATGCCACAAAATTTATGGAAATTAGATCTGTGTAAAATGGCACAAGAGAAATTTTCAGTGTGACAGAAATGTTCTATTTCCTGATTGTTGGCCCACTCAGGGGTTCTAAGGAAGATGTTCAAAGATGAGGTCCCAAGGTTAAAGAATGCATGTGTGCAAAATATCAGCAACAACAGCAGGCAGCATGGAGCAGAACAGAGCACAAGAGCACAAGAAAGCTGCCCGCTCTCTTTATTGTATAATTCTTATACAGGTTGTTAGCTCATATTAATGATCTTACATAGTGCTATAACCAGTGCCTGTATGTTTACCTGTGCTAAGTCATGGTCACAAAACTGTATCCCACTGTGCACCTGTGCCATACAAGAGGGTCACATCCTCTGGTGTCCTTAGATGTCCCTGAGCTTTGAAGCAGTCTGAGTGGTTCCCCACACTGACTGTGATGTAGTCACAGGGTTATACACACTTATCAAAACTTGGTGACTTGTACACAGCAAGGATACATTTTAGTGTACATAAATAATACTGTACTTATATTCTAAAAACTCTAATGAACATTCAGAGAAAATGACAAACTGAGAACATTTGCCATACTAGAGGCAAATCAGTTTGTGAAGTTCCTACTATGCAATGGATTCTTAAAAATCAGTATGACAATGATGTACCACCAGTAGAAAATGGCAAAAGCTTCCAAGGGAGTAGGAACTCATAAAGGAAGAAGTATAAGCAGACAGCAATATGAAACAGACTCCATTCTTCAGCAAAGAAATACAGCTAGAATAGCAATATGCTACCTGTCATATTGGTTTTTTAAAATTTTTAATAGTTGGACCTGGTGAAGACAGGGAGAAAAGACACCTGTACATAATAGTACATAAGTGGTACAATGTTCCTGGAAGAACATTGTCGATGCACTTGCAAAGTCCTGGTGTAGCAGGGCACCTGGCTACAAGACCTGTGGGTACGGATGCCTGTTTTCCCTCTTTAAATGCCATCTGGAATGAAGATCCTCCCTTTACACCTCTACCATGTACTTCTGTCCCAGGAAGTAAATTTAACCTTAATTGGGATAAACCACACTGGCACTGTTGCAGCTGCAGATCTTCAAAGCAGCTGTCATGTGGTGTCTCTGATTCTGTATCCAGCAAGAGACTGAAGCACATGAGTGTTCCTGTCCAAGGTGGGCAGCAGGCCTCACGGTCAGGCTGGAGAACTTCACCCAGTGCAGGCTCACAAGGGACCCTGCATTGCTACAGCTGCCATTACCAAGCAAGTAAACTCAAGTCCCCAGTGTTTCTTCCCACCCCACAATCTCCAGTTGAGGAGCATTGGTGACTCTCAGCTGTAATGGGATCTGTCTTCCCTGCAGTGCTCCCAGGTGAATGGCCAGAGGCCACGCCCAAAGGAAAAGCTGGCACCCTGGGAAGAATCTACTTCAACCTAGAAACGTGTGCACACCAACTAGGTTGGCCACAGATGATCAAAGGGTCTCTACCCACAGACCACCATCTGGGTTCCACCTGCAGAAGCCCAGAGCTGGAGAATCCAGCAGATTTCCAGCAGATTTGTACCACTCTGTCCCCTTAATTTCCAGCAGCAGGTTGCATTAGCCCACGAATGATTTCCTAGTTGTTCTTGCATTGTTTTGAAGGACTTCAGCAGGCAGAATGAGGGTGTGGGAGTGACTTGGTGGTAGAGTACTTTGCCTAGCAGCACGAGGGCCTGGGTTAGAACCCCAGTCCTGGGGGAGCAGGAGCTGAGCTTCAGCTAGCCTCCTCAACTACCAGGAAAACTAGGGGTTGAATCCTATCTCCTTCCTTGAGCCTCCCTGACTCCTCCAGGCTGAGACAATTACTGTCCTGTGGCACTCTACCTTTCCTGCTGGCAGGAGTCACATCCGGGTTGTGGCAGCTTTTGTTTCATTGCCTTGAGTTACTATATTTTTACCATTGAAGTTCCCTGTATGTGCATTTGCATGTTTGTTCCTGGTGGTTTCGTCTTGCATGGTTTTACACTCCCGGCTGCCTACCGCACACCGTTAAAGACAACGCAGTGGCTCAGAATCTGAGCTTCTAGAGTTGGGAGCCTGGATATAAATCCCAGCTCAGCCATTAACTGCTGTGTGACCTGGTGCGCGTTCCTCGCCTCTGTCTGTCTGCCCCGGTCACATGCGGGCACGGGCAGCCTCACGCCGCAGGGCTGCTGTGCCTAAGTGCTCAGTAAACTCCACTAGAGGACATAAGCGCTCGTGATTACCTCCTGATTACCTCCTGATTGAATGGCTCTAATCAGGAAGGACACACAGTAAACAGAAAGAGGGCCTGGGAAACCAGAGGGCCAGTGGTGGGAACTGCATGCTGTCGGGAGAGCAGAAGGGGAGAGCAGAAGGTGGCAGAAACCTGTGGAATACGTCGAAGTGTCATCCTGGCCCCTGGGGTTTTTGCTAAGGCAAAGAAATACGGGGAAGAAAGAGCATGAGTGAGATTTTGTTACATAAATAAGACACTCAAATATTATTAATTAACTCAACAAATATTTACTGAGCACCCATTATATGCCAGGAAAGTGAGACATTTCTTTTCTTGGACACAATAGGAGAGTAATAGCTAGAGTATGTTCTCTCCTCATCGTAGTCAGCCATCAAGCTGTTATATACTGTGAGCTCGGCAACTTCTGGCCTCTTCATGCACACCTTGCTCATTCCTTTACTAATCTACCCCAAACAGGGCTGATCAAATGAGTTTTCTAAAATACCAGACTCCTCCACTGTTGTGTGTTTCCTACTCAAAGGTGTCACATTTCCAAGCAGATTTAGGACATGGTCTTCCCTGCATGTCAACCTAGCAAAGTCCTTCTTGTTGTCCAAGATCCCTCTCAGGTACCCATGCCCTGGAACCCTCCTGCCCCATGTACATCAGAGCCCACCCAGACATATAGAAATCAGGGTCCAGGTTGAAGTAAAGTGGATTTTGTGCAGGGATTGGTTCTTCAAGTGAAAGCTAAGCCACCAACCTGGTGACAGCAAGGCGAACCAGAGCTCAGCACCAACAGGAACCTGGCAAAACCTTGAGGTTGGAGGTGCAAACTGGAGGTTTTCAGATCCTAAGGGGACCCACAGTCACCCTGCTGAGCTGGAGCACAGCTGCTCTGCAGACTCTGACGTTGCCAGGCAAGGGGGAGGAGCAGGAGAACTAGCTGCCTGCCTTTATCCCAGGCTCCCGTCAGTTCCCAGGCCTCCTGTGGGCTGAGACAGGCAGAAGCCCATAGCAGGCTTCCTGGGCTTCCTGGATCCTACACCCAATCCCCGACACTCACACACTCTCCACTTTCCCCTTTCTCCATCCTTCCGGCTGAGTGAGGGGAGGAAGAGCAAGGAGTGGAGCTGCCTGGCCACAAGGCCCTGTCCTCTGCTCCTTCAGCTCTGACCCCTTTTCTGCAGCCATGCTTCCTGGGGCAGTGAGCTCTCTGCTTCCCAGCCCGCTTTCCCTTCTAGACTGTGGACTTCTACAGGGCAGACAATGGCCTTCTTCATCCTGGTACCCGCAGCAACTGCATAATTCACAGTGTGTCATAGGCCTGTGACTGTCCTCACACAGCGCTTGAAAGAAAACTCCTGGGGTCACCTTCTTTTCTGCTGCTTGATCTCCTTGCCTTGGCTGCCTGAACTCTGCTCGGGCACTGATGCATGAGTAAGGCACGGGGTTCATTCACCTCTGAGGTGGCTCTCTGTAGGCTTGTAGTCAAGCCCTCCCAGCAGCTCACAAGAGCTGTTATGCTAGCACCAGCAGCCTGTCAGCCTTCCGCCTCACCACAGCCACAGGTGAATCAGCCATGGACATTCCCTCGATTTCCCAAATACTTCCCTCTACCACCCAACACGCTTCTAAGCCACCCCTCCCTGCTGCATATCAGTATGCGCCCGATTTTAAAATCAGCTTAATGAAAACATAATTAAGATATATTAGCTGCCCCCAAACTGCATAAGGAATGGCCCAGCAGAAATCCGTCTTATCACCTGAATAGCAGAGGGAAAACGCCACGGAACCGGACCTTCGATGCTGAAGTTAGGAAGCAGTGATCTGAAACAGAGGGCTGCTCAGTTAATTGTTTCCTTTCTAAACCCCTCGTGAACTTTATATACAGCTGCCCATTTTTTTTTTTTTTTTTTTGGTACCGGGGATCAAACTCACGACCTTACGCTTGCCAGGCAGGCGCTTAAGCCACTGAGCTAAATCCCCAGCCCCAGCTGCCCATTTTTTATTGAAGCCCCTCGCTCAGGAGGCCTGTGTCCTTCACCCTGTTCTGTATTCACATGCTGTTTTAATTTCCCCTGTGTAAATGTCAGACACTTCTGGCAGTGGCCATGGGGGCATGAGATAGGACTAGCCTGCTTGTAGTTATAGTTTGTCCCACTGCATGTTTCCATGTGAAAAAGTAGTGGCCAAAGTTTAGACTTAGTAATTTCTCTCTCTTTCAAACACACACATACACATGCACACACACACCCCCTCCGGCCTTCTCTTCAAATGAGCCCTTTCTTTTGGTCACATGAGCTCTTACCCCACAGGAAGTGGCAGGGTGACCAGAGGCCACTTTCTTTTATAATGGCCAGATGCGCACCAACCCTCATTCCTCCCTGCTCCTGGTGCAGGCACACAGGTCTCCAGACCATAGGGACTACCCAGGGCTTGTTCCCTTAGGCTCCAGAAAGCCCAAAATTGCTGGCAACCAGACAGGTACCACCCCCAGAACCATTTGTGGTAAGGCAGCACAGATTTGTCTCAGTTGTCACATAGGGTGATCAATTCATCTCAGTTTAATTTTCCAAGTGGCAAGTTCTGCATCCCAGGAAATTCTGCTCTCCTGGGCAAACCAAGCTGGTCTCTTTATGTGTGTGTCACAAAATCTCTATATGGCCCCTCCCAATGGGAAATGATTGACCTAATTCTCCCAGGTCCCACTGGGCAGATACTGTGGGTGGAGCCAGCATCCGTGGGAGTGTGCCAGCACGGGGACAGGCCCCAGGCAGAGGATACAGCCCTGGATACAGGCTCTGTGACAGGCTCTTCTGGTGGGGCTCTATATGACCTCAGGTGGTCTCAGGCTCTGGGCCTCCCCGCCTTCCTCTTAGGAGTCTGGTGAATATGCAGCCAATGCCTTCCTCATGCCAGCCCCGTCCTAGGTTCTGTGGACACAGCAGTGGGAGGTGGGAATGTCCTTGCACTTAGAGAGCTCATATCCAGAAGAGGAAACAGCCATAAAACCTGCTAGCAGTATCAGGTGGAGGGGCTGGGGTGCACAGCAGTGGTGGAGAACTTGCCTGGTACAGTGTGTGCAAGGGGTTCTGCGCCTGACACTGCAGAAGGAAGGACTGAAGGGAGGAGGACCACGGGCTGCAGGAGGAGAGCAGTCTACAAGGTGTCAGCATTTGGGGCGGGTGCCAAGGAAGACCAGAAAAGAGTTGAGATTTTTACCTGGCCCCCATTTTGAACACTATGGAATACTAACTTGGGTTTTGTGGCTCAAGTTAACAGTTTACACTTTCAATTAGGAAATGTTTTTTCCTCAGTGAGAAATGGCTGTCTAGGATCCATATCAACATCAAGCTGGTTTTTCCACAGATGAATTGGAAACACAGCAAGTCAAATTCACCCAAACAATAGTACGGGAATGGAGAAAAGAGAGGCCAAGCTTATTAACAAATCAGACAGCATTTTATTAAACAAAGTGCAGCTGGAGACAAGGTCCCACACTAAGGCCCAAAGCAGAAAAGTAAGCAAATAAATAAAATATATAGACTGTATAAACACCCCCTCCAGCCTGCCTGCAGGAAGTAAATACCTGCATAATAGTAGATTAAAGAAAGGACAATATTACAGATTTCATTCATTCATCATACAAACAGGCATTGACTACCTACTGAGAACCAGGTCTGCTCTCCATAAATAATGAAAGATGCTCTTTGGGGAATTCAGCATATTCATCTATATTTTGAATAGCCCTCATTTTATTCTTCTGGTTATAAAAATTATATATATATATTCCCCCACACACATTGAACCCAGGGCCTCATTTGTGCTAGGTGAGTGCTCTAGTCCTGAGCTACATCTCCAGCCTCATCAGTTTAAGTTTTTAAAAGGAGTAACAGCTTTTCTTGGAGTCCAGCTTTCTGACCTTGGTGGGGGGGGCTCTCCACTCCGCCCTTCGGGGCGTTATCGGCACTTCAGCCTCCATCCTCAGGCCAAGGTCGCTGGTCTCCTTCACTTCTCTGTGCAAGGCCCAAGGCCTTACTGGCCTGGCAGACATCTGCGGAGACCGCCTGAGACTGAGGGCTGCAGCTGGAAGCCATCCCTTCTTTCCTGGAGGCTCCCAAGGACAGGCGGGACTTTCTACACCCCCAGCCTATCCCCCTCCCCCTCCCTACAGGTGGTGCTCTCGCGAGGTACAGACGGGGGAGGGGGGGGGTTGCCCTCCAGGCAGCTGCAAGCTGAGCCCAGACTTGTACTCTGCAAAGCAGTTTAGCACTGCAGAAAGCCTCCGGTGCACGCAGACATCCCACGGGAAGCCTTCTCATGGGCTCCGCTAGACCGGTCATGTTACACTGTGCAGTAGCCTTTTGAGTGCCGTTGGAACAAGGGTCTAACCCTGGGGCAAGAGACAGTGATCTGCCACGAGGACTTTCTGAGGACTCCATTAGGCACCCTCCTGCCTCAGCCTCCCTAGTGCAGGGATTACAGGTGTACACCACCACGCCCAGCACAACATAATCTAAGAAAGCACCCAATGCCCGACTGGAACAAATACCTTTGCAAAAAGCAAGTATTTTCAGTGTATAAAAATGCCAGTTGAAGCCAGATGAGGCACAGCTTTTTTTTTTTTTTTTTTTTTTGAGGCACAGCTTTTGCGGTCTCCTGTAACGTGAGTCCTGGCTGCGTGGGATGAAGGGAAATCGAGCCTTGTGGTTCCACGTAACCCCTGAGACTCAGTGATTCTCAGGGGCAGAAGAGAGGTAGAAGAAGAGGAAGAGGGACGGAGAATTCATGTTCCATTTTTTTTCATGACCAGACGGATTTATACAGTCCTACGGCGCTCTGCACCTCTCCGCCTGAAGGGGGCGCACGCCGCAGCTCCGGCCACCTGTTGCTTCAAGGTCCGCAAACCTGGTTTTACCAGATTTTTATTTTTCAAGAGAAACCACAAGACAGAATTTTGATGTGAAATATTTTACATATGAAGCACAGGTCAAATTTTTAAAAAGAAAAAGCATCGCATGGATACAGTAAAGCCAGCCCACAAGCCTTCCAATGGCAATTTTTGCTTCAGAGACAGCCCTTGCTTGCTGTGTGGCCCTAGGAAAATGAGCTAACCTCGCTGTGCCTCACTTCCTCCATGTATAAAATGGGGGCATACTATATGATAAGGCATACTATGGACTTAGCCGAGACGTGTGTGTGCATGGGTACGTGTGAGCTGCTGTTTTCAGAGTGTGTGGTCCTCTCCCAAGAATCTCCTTTTCAACATCCTCTACAGCTGAACACTCAACCACTGCTTATGGACTTCCTGAGAGTGGACCCTAATGGCTCCCTGGAGAGGAACAGCTGGACAGCGACCCCATGTCTCAGTGGCTTGCTCCAGGGTCTGTCAACCTCTAGCTCTCGTCCAGACCTGGTGCTCAGGAGCCCCTCATGTCCTGGCACTCTCCATCTCTAGGGCGCACCAGAATCCTTGCTGGGTCCTCTGCCTTCAGCCAGGGATCCAAACCCTCAGTCTCCTAGCTTGCAGTGGATGGACCCATGGTGACTTCATGTCATCTGGGATTGTGGTCAACCCTTGTCCCTGGATTTGTTTTCAGTTTGACACTGGGCCCAGGTGTGCATGTTTATGGCCATAATGAAGGAATTCTCCTCGCTGACAAGGTGAAAGGCAACCAGAAAAAAATCCAGGTTCCAGCCTCCCCTGGCAGGGTGCCCAGGCACGCCCATGAGCTCCTGCCTGCTGCTGTACATGTCACATTTTTCTCTGAGGTCTCCTCTGCTTAAATGTGGCTGTTAAGCAATCAGTCTCTTGCAGGGTGCAGGGCTGAGGACCTTGTTTTCTCTCTGTCAGCTAAAGGATGCTTGAAGTTCCACACGGCATGGCCCTCTTCGTTAACAGCACGCTTTTGCTCCCTCAAAGCCAACAAGGAAGAGAGACCCTCTTAGGAAGATGAGCCCCATCTTCTGTAATCATGTGCACATAGCCTGTGTCCCATCGGTTTTTGCCAGATTGTTCTATTGGAAGCCAGTCACAGGTCCCACCGCACTCCAGGGGAGATCACACCTGGTGCAATGAGAAGATGGGGACCTTAGGATCCCTTAGAGTCTGTTATCCTTTGGTCCCCAACCATCTGTGTCTCTTCATATACAAAGTACATGGACCCCTTCCCCACATCCCCAAGAATATCCAACCATTCCAACATCTGCTCAAAGTCTAAGTCTCGATCTGAATCAGGGCCAGGTATGGATGAGGCTCTTTGGGTGTAAATCCTTCAATCTGGAAAACTAAAGACAAGTTATTTGACTCCTAATATACAATGGAGGAACAGGAATATGGAACACTTATAGACATTCCCATTTTAAAAACCTGGGGTGGGAGGCTGCACAATGGGAAGCACAAAGGAATTACCAGCCTAAAATTCCAGCCCCAAGACTCCAGGCAGAATTACTTGATTAGATTTCAAGAGCTGGGAGAAGGTCCCAGAGGCTGTTGGCTCTGCCTTCCTGGTTGTCTTTTCTTTCTTCATAAAGGCAGCCCAGGTTTTGCAGCTGAGAAGTTTCATCATCCTGCTTCCTGCCAACAGAATTTGAGCTCTATCAGCCTCCTTTCATTTTTCACTTTCTGTTCCTTTCAGTTTAACTTAGCAGTGTTTTTGCGGAAATGATTTTCTCAAATACTGCTGTGAATTTCCCTTCTCACCAAAGCCAGCTCACTGGTTCTCCATGAGGCAGGTCCTGTCTACCGGTCCCTGTGGAGATGGTTGAAGGATGACTCAATTGTGTTTCCCAAACCCTATTACTAGGCAGGTTCTGTGAGCAAGCGCTGCCTTTCGTCTCAGGAGAGGTTCCTGTGCGTGACTGTGCTGTCAACCTTTTCACCCGCCTGATGCTCCACAAAGCCTGTACAGTCACTGGCTTCCTCTCTAGCTCAGCACTCATTTCTATGCCACGTGCTCCAAAGTAATTTCGTATTTTTAACATTTTTTGCCATCTGGAGAGATGGAGAATTTAAAAATTATCAAGTCCTTGTTGCTTTTGGTTATCAGATCTCTCTCTCTCTCTCTCTCTCTCTCTCTCTCTCTCTCATCATTCTCTGTCTCTTTCCACTTGCATTTAACTATAAGCACCAAAAGAAACAGGTACCACCTTCAATATTTGCTTGGAAATCTCAGCCATATAACCAAATTTATCACTTATTCCACATATGTATCACTGTGATGATTCATTTTAAATGCTTTTAGGGCATTTGCAGTATTTAAGAGATTCAGGTGTTTGTGCCTCTGGGAAAATACATATGAGGTATGCTTTTAAAATATAGCAAATGTTTACATTTTTAAAAATGTTTTACAGTAAAAGACACACTGTCATTTTCCCCCCTCAAAATACTCTCCCTTAATTTGAACACACTTATTCCATTGCTCTTACTGGTTTCTAAAGCATTTTGGACCTCTTCTTTCCTAAGCATCTTTAGTTGTGCTGTTGTGGCTGTCTCTATGTCCTGAACTGATTCAAAACTTTTTACCTTTCATGGTCATTTTGGCTTTGGGAAGAGCCAGAGGTCACTTGGTGCCAGAGCTGCTGAGGGAGGTGGATGAGCGTTTTGTGAGCCTGTCTTTCTATTTGGTGGTCCTCGACCCGGCATTCGCTGTACGTTGAAACGCATCTTGTGGAGGCTCATGAAAGAGGACTCCCAGAACTGCTTTTGAAAGCAGCAAGAAGGTGGCCCTGAAGCAAGGCCAGCAGATCACTGTAGCTGCTGGTTTCAAACAGGAGCCTAAAGAGAATTCTTTCTGTGGTCTGTTGGCCATTTCAGAACTTTGGAAATGGAATGGTCAATTCATCAGAAAGAAACAGCAGGTGCGTATGGCGGACTTTAGGGGGCCTGCAGGGGAGAGACCCTGGCGCCTCAGGACCTGCACCATGCGGTTGACTCGGGATGCCGGGAGAACAAGGAGCTCTTCCTCTCTCTGAGGGGTGGCTGAGAGGGTGGCAGACTTTCGGCAGCCTGAAAGAGAGAGACCCTGGCGTGTTGGGACCAGCACCATGCGGTTGACTTGGGGTGTCGGGAGAATAAGGAACTCCACCCCTCTCTGGGGGGTGACTGTGATCCTGCCTGCCTGTAGGCTGAGAATCAGACATCTCATGTCGTCCCGTCCCCTGTCCCATGTCCTCCCTCCCCCTCCCCCTGCTTAGCAAGTGGGAGCCAGTGAACTACACATCTTGTGAAAAGATTGGCTATGTTATTTAGTATGAGCTCTCCATATGCAAAGATAAGGACAACCATTTGGAAGGAAACAAGAGACAATATGACAGATAGTGAAGATCTCTGGTTGTCTAGCTTTGAAATTTATGCTTTCTTATGTCACATTCTGTTCTGTTTTGTTGTGTTTAATTTTACACCCTTTTAAAATAAATTTTTTTAAAAAAGCAGCAAGAAGGATGGGACAACTGTGCTCGCACAAGGGGGAATAATTTAAAGGAGATGAATAGTAATACATTTTTTACTGTAGTAACTTTTTAAATTTAAAAATTCATTGTATATTTTGAGCATATTTCATATAATAAGAATTTGGTTTATAAATGAATGTTGAAATGTAAAATTTTGTCTATTAAGTTCATACATTTTCACTCTTTAGTTCTTTAAGGAATGCTTAGATTTTTAGAAGAAAACAGCTTATATAATTAACATGTCAAGCATTAAACAGATTTGAAGCAGCTGTGATGATGCCTTTCTACGTTCAGAGGCCGCTCAGACACTGATGAATTAATGAAACACAAACATCCGGGGAGGGTTCCTGCGGGAGGTACTGAGGGCAGCAGCGCCGCAGGGCAGCGAGCCGGCCGCTCCTTGGCTCCAGCGGGCTCCAGGCGGCGGCCCTCTGTCCCTCTAGTGGCCGAAACTGTAAAGCGCACCTTTCCTGAGCATTAAGAAAAAATGGTAAAAGTTGCATTTGATTAGCAAGACGGGAAGGGAAAAGACGAGAGCCAGAGACAGAGAGCCAGAAAGTCTTCCCCCAGCACCCCATATTTATCTATCCTGCACACCTGCGTTGCCAGGCGCCGCGATCCACTGTGAACATCTTTAATCAGCGTGAAGTGCTTCCTTCTTCCAGCTGAGGTTCTGTCCCCGAAGTCTGGACCCCTTGGCCCCGCATTTGCGCTCTGGAGCTGCCCAGTGTGATTCTAATCTCTCTCCCCACTCACAGCACCTCGAATATTTGAAAACAGCTTCTTGGCGGTCCCTTCGTCGCACCAGGGGTCCTCTCTTTCAGCTACCCCGGCTAGTTCCTGACCCAGTTTCCACAGACTCTGCTTCGGAGTCGTCGCCCCCACCCCCAGATGTGGGCCCGCTGCCACGTGGGGCTGCACCGTGCTCCCAGCACCTACTCTGTCACGAAGACACATGCTCCTTGGTGCAGTTTGTCAAATGATGGCCCGAGCGCTGTGAGCGCTCTTACTTGGATTTTTCCAGATAAGGGACCTCCACTGACCTCACTTTGTCTTCTTGGTAGCCCTGAAACATATTATTGGCAGAAAGCATCAGTTTCCCAGATAGAACAATGAACGCCAAGAGCTATGGCCCGAAGAACCGGTAGGCATAGGCTTGCCCTGTGCCTGGTCAGAGAGGTCAGAGGAGTTCAGGGAGACCTGCTCCTGGTGAGAAGCTTGGGGATTGACAGTGGCGTCAGTACCTCGCCCAAATTTCCTCTTCCATAGTGTAAACTCATTTTTTCTAACACTGACCTTTGTGGACACAGAGAAAAGAGACTTGATGTTACATCCCTCTGTGGGCTGCAGACTAATATCTAGTCTAATCACACCTCTCTTGGAGCCAATGTAGACTTTTCCCTGAAGGGCTATTTTTCAAAACCTTTCACAGCTGAATTTGTCTCCCTGGCTCCCTTCCAATCTCTTCATAACATCCTCCACTTATGGGCCCCAAGACTGAACAGTATGTTTTAATGACTGATATTGGCTATAGATTAAGAGTGATATCTTTGAAAATATTTCCATTATAATATAGCTCATTGTTGCCAAGATTTATATAGGTAAGGAGCCCCTAGAGTACAACAGGTCGTGTTTCAAAACTTTCTCCGTAGATCAAATATTTGCTCTTTGAGTGTGTTTTCCCACAAAAACAATGTTCTATCTGATCGGTGAGTTCCTGGCCAGCCAACAAGATCCGATTTAATCCACAGAGCAATAATGAACTCAGGTTGGATTTAGGGAATAAGAATTGTCTGGTATTGAGAATAAAAGATGCAAGCAGATGGAATGGGAATTTCTTCTGCCACATTCTCAGCAGGGAGCTGCCCAGTATAAAATGGAACACTATAAAGGGGTGGTGCTTATGTAACTGCCCTTCTCCTCAACGCTTTTCTGGCCCTTTCCTACCTCTTTGGTCCCAATTCCAGTACTCCAGCTGCTCTCACCCCTGTGGTCCCCAAATCTCCCAGGGTGCAGACCCTATCCCATGCTTCAGTACATCTTGCCATGGTCTAAAGCTGACCCCTTAGTGAGGATCAATTCAGGGGAGTGCTGGGACAGCAGACACCTTCCTTGAGTGAATTTTCAGTGATGTGTCTGGCATTAAGTGGGCCACTTAGTTATCAGAAGACTCTGCACTCTCTGTGCACTTTCAGGCAGTGTCACAAGATGAATACACACAGGTTATATAAAAGAAGACTTGGGCACATTGGCTGACTGTCGACTTGGGGCTAGACCCTGAATGGTACCTGCTTTCCCAGGATTTCACTCCTTCCTCCATTTCCCAGTCATGGATTATATGCTCTGGTTTGTTTTTCAGCAGTTCTAAGATTTTTAAAATTGCCTTTATTTTGAGAAATTTCTTCATGAAAATTGTAAGACATCCTGTCTTCAGCCGCATACATAATATAGGATTCCCCTTATGAAAAATTCTCAGGAAAGCAAACTGGTCTATAGTGACATAAAGCTGATTAGCAGCTGCCACAGTGTGGGGAGGAGGGGGGAGTGAATTCCTGACAGGAGAGGGGGGGACTGCTGTGAGTGGCGGAAGTGGCCTTGGTGTGGGAGGTAGGAAAGGTTTCATGGGTGCTCAGTGCTGAGGTTTGGATAAGTGTCCCCCACAGGCACCTGTGCTAAAGGTTTCATCCTCACTGTGATACTGGGAGTTGGTGGAATTGTTAAGAACTGGGGCCTAGCTGGTTGAGGTAGCACTGTTTTGGAATCCCAACTACCCCAGAGCCTGAGGTAGAAGGATCGAGTTTTTGAGGCAGCCTGGGAAACTTAGCAAGTTTGGTGTCAGAATAAACTTAAAAACATTGCTGGCATGTAGTTCAGTGGTTGATCTCTTGCCTGGAGTGTGCAAGGCCCTGGGGGTAATCCCACATGCCAGCACCCCCTCCAAACAAACAAAAATAGGGGCAGGGGGGGCCTTGCTGGAAGTCTTTCAGTCACTGTGGGGTGGGTCCTGGAGGGGATACTGGGACCTGAACCCTCCTTTTTCTCACTTTTTGCTTCCCAGCTGCCACGAGGTAAACAGTTTAGCCCACCAAATAGTCCCTGCTATGTTGTACTGCCCTTCAGAAGCCCAAAAACAACAGGGAGGTTAGGGTTTACATCCAGATGTCCACTCAAGAGCTTCCTGTGCTCATGATGGGGGCTTGGGGAGGTGATTGTGATTGGATCATGGGGTGTGATACCCATTGATGAGTTTACTGCTGAATGTGATTCAGGAGGTGAAACCTGTTCAGAGGAGGTAGGCCACTGAAGGGTCTGTCTGCCTCCTCCTCCCTTGGTCTCTCTCTGCTTCCGACTGTCCTGCCCTGCGACGCTTCTCCTCTCCCACACACTCTTCCACGCAGCCCTGCCTTGGAGCTGGCCAACGATGGGCTGAAACCTCTACAGACAATGAGCCAAAATAAAGCTTTCCTCCCTTAAATTGTGGATGCTGAGTATTTTCTCTCAGCTACAATGAAAATAACTAAGACAAGGGTCAGATAACTGTGGATTGGAACTGCCAAGACTGAGCCATAAATAAAACTCCTCTCTCACAGGTATTTTGTTATATGACTAGAATGCTGACTATTGCAATATATCTATCAAAACTCTTCACGTGGTACATTTAAAATAGGTGTAGCCTATTGTGTCCTTCAATAAAGGAATACATGTAAAAGATTAATATACAGAGAGACTCATTGACATTAAGTTTATCGTATTTGCTTCAAGTAGATATACATCTTTAAATAATATGTTATTTCTGTGTATTTAAAAATTGTATAGATACATATATTTTATTCTACAGATTTCTTTTTTCTTACATTATTATGTGTTGATCTCATTTGGATACAGATACTTTATAACATATAGGGACAACCCTTCATGCTGTTATATCTATTATAACATTTCATAATATAGTGGATTAAGATCATTCATATTTCACCCACACGCTAAACCAGGGGAGAATCTGGAAACTAATGACCAACCCTTCTGTCCCCAAGTGATGCCACCCCTGCTCCTGGGGTCTCCTGCACAGGGCAACAGCATTGAAAACCAACAGACCAACCTCAGTGAAGAGAAGATGAACACCCAGGAGGAGAGCTTTGCACCAGAACCTACGTGTTGCCACGGAGACCAGGTGAGAGCCGCATTGGGAGGGAGGCTTGGAGAGGAATAGAACTGAAGAGGGATCCCTGGGATCCCCGGGATGGAGCCAGGAAGTTCCCAGGGCCTGTATTCTGCTGTGGGAGGCCTGGTTTGGAGGGTGAGGTGTGGAGGGGGCAGTCTTGAAGGAGAAGACAGCTGGTGTGGCAGTGTCTTGGAGGTCTGGTGCTACTACCTCCATTCAGCAGAAATGAGTGGTCTAAAGTACTATGGGCAATGTACGTGTAGTTTAATTGCCTTCAGTAACATCATAGCCCCCTTAGATCTGATTGAGGGATGTTTGTGAGTGACCCCTAGGGCTTGTCAATAGCCAGTGAATATTTGTAACCATTGATGCAACTGAATTTGCTATTACAGCCAAGGTAACATAGTAGCTGACAACTTATCTCTCTGTGCCAGTGTCTGGCTGTCCTCAGGACCATAAACAATAAAAATGGATACACGTGCACATAGGAACGTGGGACAGCAAGATAACAAAAGACTCCCGAGATCTCCCAGCTCTCTTGAGGCAGCTCAAGGGGCACAAATAGAAGGGAAAACAAATATACCAGGAAAAAGGTTATAGAAAAGATGAATAAACAAGACAAGTTCCAAGAGAAAATGAACCAAAAGCTCACAGAAATGTTCCTTAGCTTACTCAAAGTAGATACAGGGGGGCATAAGTAAAAAATTGGGAGAGTAAAAAGTATTATTATAAATATTTATGCACGCAGTTTAGGAGGTGGAGACCACGAAGGAGGACTCTAGGCCCATTTGGGCTGGCCTGGGGAGAGCTTAAGAACAGCACTGCCAGCAGTTGAGGTCATATCCACCCCCCTAGGACAGGGGATTGTGCCCTGGGGGTTCCATCGGCCCCAGTTCTCCACGCCCAGCTTCCGCCTCTCAATTTAGGGACCCAAGAGCCTCAGGGGAGTTGGGATTACACTAGGTGAGTCCCGGTGCCCCAAGGAGAGTTGGAAACCTGCGCTCCCGGTGTTTGCGTTTCCGGGGAGCTACCAGGGACGCTGGTCTGGGGCCAGCAGATTCCAGGCCTCAGTCCACCATACCAAGCGGCCTTCTTTCAGTTCAGGAGGTGGAGACTGTGCAGGAGGACTCTAGGCCCATTTGGGTTGGCCTGGGGAGAGCTTAAGACCAGCACTGCCAGTGGTTGAGTTCATATCCACCCCCCTAGGACAGGGGACTCTGCCCTGGAGGTTCCACCAGCCCCAGTTCACGATGCCCAGCTTCCACTCAATTTAGGGAGCCAAAAGCCTGCAGAGGAGCTAAGACTGCTCCAGGAGCTGTGGGTGCAGGAGATGATTTGCCACACACCCAGAGGAAGCTTTGGAACACCACTCAAAGCAAGGAAATAAAGAAAAATGACAAAAAGAAAGACCAAAAGGCAGGCTCAAATCTCCAGCCAACCCCAAGAAAGCCTAGGAGCCATGTAATTAGAAGAAAATAGAAGCCATACACCTGAAATGACTGAAATGATATCAACTGAAATAAAGAAGCAACTAGGGGAAGCTATGGAGAAATTCAAATCAGAAATAATTGCCCAGGTAAAAGAAGAAATGATAAAAGTAGTGAAAGAAATAGTGAACACATCTAGTGAAGACACAGCTAAAAAATTAGAGGAACAAAGCAAACA
>PVJX010006593.1:0-20281 GCA_004027295.1 Dolichotis patagonum | reverse complement strand
GAAAAAAAGAAAGAAAGAAAGAAAAAGAAAGAAAAAATGCTGATGTGACCACAGTGAAAAAGGAACTGTCCTGCATTGCTGGTAAGAATATAAACTTGTACCACTGCTATAGAAACTCTTAAAAGAATTAAAAGTAAAAGTTTTATATGACCTAGCTGTACCCCTTCTAGGTGTCTCTTCCAACACACTAACAACACCATACTAGAGTTAAGGTATGAGTTAAGGTATGTGCATAACCATTTTCTCTCCATTCTCCCTTCAATAGGCAGTAGGAATAAGTGGGAAGAAGCCACAAGGTGGGTGTACAGGTGGGTTTTCCATGAGTCAGATGTTGGTGAATCAGAACATCCTGATTCAGTGACCTATGGAGTGCACAGGAATATCTGAAGTTACCCTTTCTGCAAATGCCAGCACAACAAAGCAGCTCAGGTTGGTATCCTGCAGAGTTAGAGGTGATTTGGAAGACAATCGCAGTGGTCCCCACCATTAAAATCTGACTCTGATGTATGTACCAGCGATCCAAGCAGGGTTAGGGGGCAGATACCCCCAGCCACAGACCACAAACAACTCAACTCCATTCATTGCTATCAAGTTCTTGATGACTGTTAATTTCAAATGAGCATTAGAAAAGATAAGGTCACAGTTTCTAGGATACTAAGCTTGACATACAAGTATTAAATCTATCTTATTTATAGTATTTTTAGGTCTCCCCTTGTGCTTAATTTCTACAATTTCAATTTGGCAAAAAGTCAATGCAGCATCTTTTTTTTTTTTTTTTTTTTTTGGTACTGGGGATCGAACTCACGACCTTGTGCTTGCCAGGCAGGCGCTTAAGCCACTGAGCTAAATCCCCAGCCCCAATGCAGCATCTTGAAATACCCCATCACTGTTGCTTCTGACAATTATTCTAACAAGCATACATGTCTCTCACATGTTATTTCTTTGTTGTGAAATTTTATCTTTCATTATTATAAAATCATATCTCAAAAAGTGTGGAGGGGGAAAGTTTAAGCAACGTAATAGAATAAAAGGATGCAGAATTCCTAGAGAAAGGCTGGGGGATACCTATACAGATACACATCACAGTTTACGACAGTTGGTATCTATCTCTGTATATCTACCCATCTCTCTATATATCTGTATCTGTCAAGGAGAAGGGAAATCCTCCAGGTTCTAGGAACAAACAGGCTCCTCAGAGACTGAGCAATAAAAAAGGGCTAATTGTGGCATAGCCTGTGCAAGGTCTGGGCCAGTTCTAAGTCCCACAGGTTCCCGGAATTTTAACACTCCTTCAAGCCAAGCAGAAGTTGTCTCTGGTGTAAGCAAGGAACGCAGCTGGAATTCAGCACTTGGCAAGCCCTGATTTCCTAGGGCTGGGTCACTGGCATAAAAAGATCAGACCAACGCCTCTTTCCTCAGGCTAAAGGCAAACAGAAGCTCATTCAGAAAAACTTGAAACCCAGCTCATGCCACACCTACCAGGACTCAAGTTCTGCTGCAAGGCTGGAGTAGAAGCCAAAAGACTCACCACAGCAGGCAGGGGGCTCTGGGGATTTAGCTCAGTGGCATAAACGCCTGCCTTGCAAGCGCACCGTCGTGAGTTTGATCCCTGGTACCAATTAAAAAAAAAAAGATATATATATATATATATATATATATATATATATCAGGAAATAAAAAGTGACAATATTATCAAATTTATTCAATACCAGAATCAACTGGTTGAAATAACACCTAACCAAGCAACTCTTAGGATAGTCAGTACATCAACAATTGCACTACCCAGGACTGATGCTCAGAGGAAGCTATTAAATGGTTAAAGGAGGAAAAGCTTAATTTAGTTTTGGTTCCAGGGGATTCAACACATGGTCAGCAGGTTCTGAGGCAGGAACATCATGGCAGAAGGCTGTGGTGCAGTAAGGCTGCTTAGTTTGTGGCATCTGGGAAGCAAAGCAGGGGCACAGTGCCAAGGAAGAAAGGGTCAGAAGCCAGACATTTTGGGTGGGTCCCAAGGCCACACCTAACTGACCCACCCAGACACACCAGAAATGTGCTCCTCTCTTCCCCTGGTACCTCGCAAGCCACTCAAGTGGATCCAATCAATCTTAACCATTGAAGCCAAAGAATGAAGTGCTGGGGAAGGGTGAGGACAAGAAACCGCTGAAGTGGCTTCAGGATGAGACAGATTTGAAGAAATGGCACACCCAGGCTCCTAATTCCCAAGGTTGGTACCTACTTGAAATACTTAGGATTTGTGTTTTCATAAATGCCTTTGGACTTATCCCTTCAAATGTTCAGATATGTGTTCTGAAAATTTGGGCACTACTGAAGGAATTCAACATGGCTGACTAAGGAGGCATCACCTCTAGAGAAGCTCAGAAAGAGTCCTCTGACAAAGAAAGTATTTGGAAGTTGGAAGGGCCTCTCATACCACAACAGAAAATTATTAAGAAAGACTATAGATCAGGTGAAACACAGACAGTTGGTGAAAGGAAGTAGGCTGTTGTGGTAGGTCTCCCAACGCCGCACCCTGCTCCTCTGGGGAGCAGCCATTTTGATAGTGAGGCAAGAAGTCTGAGGGCCCAAACTAACAATGCTGGGGCCAGATTCCTGGAACAGTCTTCACAACCTCACCCCCAAACATGGTCACTTTCCAGACACTGAGGAAAACACCAGTCTTGTGTTCTCTGCTCCAGTACTTACTGAGAGCAACTGAGGCCCCACCCACCCAAACTCAGGCCAGAGACAGGACACACGGGCAAGGACATCTTGCTTTCTCAGAACACCGGCAAATTTGCCATTGTGTGTGCTCATGGCCCCCATACTTGCCTGGGTGACTTACTTGCTGTAGAGTCATGGGCAAGCGCACAGAGACCAGCTGGGAAGAGCTCTGTGGGCCCATAGGTCAGCTGAGTTGTCTGCATGTCACCAAGGGATGTACAGAGTGAGGGGCAGAGCAGCTCCACAGCACTCACTGCTATCCACAGAACCCACTGCAGTGTGGGAAAGTAACTGCAGTCTCCTGAGGACACCCGCTGGAGAATGCGCACAGGTGCACCTGACTCCGTGGAGTCCCACTTCACAGGACGTCTGCCTGCTGCCCAGGCTTCCTGCCAAAGCGGGTATGTGCTGTCTTGATGGAGTATTTAAATGCAGTTCTCACTGGATATCTCCTAGGGGTTTTTTATTATTGTTTTGTATTGGAAGTTATGTTTAGTTTTGTGTGGGTTTATTTGGTTTTGCTTATTTTTTTTCTAGTTGCTTTAGTTTCATTGGTGCCTAGGTTCTCCCATCTCCTAATCTCCCCATCTAGTTTCTTCACCTCAAGCTCCCATTCCAATACTATTACCTTATTGCTCATTTCTTTTTCTCAGTGTATATACTCCTCCTCTCAAGCTTTTAATTTGCCATATTCTGCTCTCTCACAGTCACTCCTGTCTGCTCCAGAATCGCCCTCTGTCTTCCCCATCCCACTCTTTTGTTGGTTCCCTGTCTTACCAGGCCCTGTCCTCCTACGCCTCTTTTCCATATTATAGATACACAAACCTGGCAACAGGGTCTGACAGCCACACAGTTTTCCTCAAACATAAAGTACATCTCTCTCCTCCTATATTTTGTCCTTGCCCCACCAATATCTTCTTACAACCCTCAACACCACACCTTCAAGTCAACTAAAATACTCGAACAGTATCTGAGCCATAGCAAATTTTCTTTTTTACTTCACTGACCACTGTCACCCTTGACAACCACTTCCCTTATTGTCTTACATCCCTCTGTCACCCATGCTTAAGTCTCTTCCTTCTACTCTCCTACCTCATTGCAGAACAAGCATTAAGAACAAAAGAACAGCCTGTATAGAAGGTTGTTAAAGAATAAAAGTGAAAGTGTAGGATCTATCTTATAAAAACAGCATAAACTCAGAGCTGTTGAGGCTATAATAACTAGAATCACATTTTCTGCAAAACATAAGAACAGGGTTCAAATCGCTTAAATTAAATAACTGAAGGAGTAAATACTATCACTGGACATATAAGCTGGAAATACATGATGGTGAAGTAGTATCTTACTAAAAATCTTCATAAAAACGATATGCTCTCCCCATCTTACTAGACTTCAACCAGCAGTACTAAAAATATAGAAGAGAAGAGAAGAGAAGAGAAGAGAAGAGAAGAGAAGAGAAGAGAGGAGAGGAGAGGAGAGGAGGGGAGGGGAGGGGAAGGGAGGGGAGGAGAGGGAGAGGGAGAGGGAGAGGGAGAGGGAGAAGGAGAAGGAGAAGGAGAAGGAGAAGGAGAAGGAGAAGGAGAAGGAGAAAGAGAAATAGAGTGAACACAAAAATTAAGAGAAGATATACACACCCACAGGACCATGGGAAAACAAGGTGACAGAAGACCCCCAAGGTCTCTTAACTCTCTTACAGCAGACCAAGGGGATACAAATGGAGGGGGGAAAGCAAACACCAAGTAGTAGAATACTACAAAAAGACTACAGAAGACATGAAGAAAGGAGGAAAGAGGAAATAAGCCAAGAGTTCATGGAATTCTCCATCAAAATATTCAATATGGATTCAGGAGAAATGAGTAAAAAATTGGAAGAGCTGACCAAAACAGTTCAAAACATTAATGACAAATTCACTAAACATGTAGAATCCACAAAAAATATCAGACACAGATAACTGAAATTTAAAATTATATACAATTCATAAACTGCAGAAATGACCACTGTGAAAACAGAGTATCTGAAACTGAGGACAAAATGATAAATTATGAAAAACTACTCAGAGAAATCATAGAAAAAAAGCATAGACCATTTAGAAGCTACCAGGTGACATGAAAAACAAACAAACAAGCAAAAACAACCTGACAGTAATTATAGAAAGATAAAAGGTAGAAGATAGCACAGGTGGAGTTACTATTATGCTCACAGAAATCATAGCAGAAAATGTCCCAAACCTGAGAAGAGTTCAGAATTCAAGTAAGCAAGCCTTCCAGAACACCAAACAACTATGATGATAAAAGTAGCTCACCAAGGCATACCCTTATTAAATTACCAGATGCCCAAAACAAAACAAAGCAAAAACACAACCCCCTGCCCTGAATTTTAAAAGAACTCATAGGAAAGCAAAAAATACATATAAAGGTAAACCCATTAGATTTACACAGGCTTCTCAACACGAACCTTAAAGGCCAAAAGAGTTTACAGTGAAATATTTTAAACCTTAAGAGAGAACAGCTTCCAATCCAGATTCACATAACCTGAAAAACTTTCCTTAAAAATAGACAGAGAAAAACAAAAACAAAACAAAACAAAAAAAAACCAGCCTAGAGATATGACTATAAAACCAGGACTCCAAAAAATGCTCAAGAATACTCGCAACAGAAATGATGAAAACATAATGCTAAAACCCCAGGTGGAATGA
Organism: Dolichotis patagonum; assembly: GCA_004027295.1. NCBI lineage: Eukaryota > Metazoa > Chordata > Mammalia > Rodentia > Caviidae > Dolichotis > Dolichotis patagonum. Next base: position 14,865 of record PVJX010006593.1, on the reverse strand, counting down.
AAACACTAAGCTAGGAAAATAGATAAATAACAACAGAAAATGACACCTAAACCACATGCCTCTCTAGGCCCTCGTCTCCATGGTTCCAGTGAGACTCTCTTCCTGAGGAGAAAATTAGAGAACAGAAAGGAAGTTAGAGGGAAGAACCATAGCCCACAGTGCTGCTATCTATCTTAGGGTCACCTGCACTATTTGATCTCAGTCCTGCTCCCTCTTGCTCTCAATTCTGCAGCTCTTGGTGGCTCACCTGGTGGTGCTACTTTCCTTTCAGAGAGGTCTTACCATTGGTGATGACACTTCCAATGGGATTGTCTGTCTGCGTCCACCCACAGCTGGAGGGTGAAAGTGTGGAAAATGCTGCTTGTGAGGGCCACCTGGGAGCCACACGTGGCCCTCTCTGCTCACACACAACCCCACACCTTCCTGTTGATTATGGGCATGTGTCTCTGCCAAGATGGTGGCTCTTCTTTTCACCTGCTGCTCTCTGACTGTACATCTAAAATACCTTGGTGGCCATGGGGTATAGTTCAATCAATGGGATACTTTCTTCTTCTTCTTCTTCTTCTTCTTCTTCTTCTTCTTCTTCTTCTTCTTCTTCTTCTTCTATCTTTTTGAGACAGGGTTTCACTATTTAGTTCAGGCTGACCTTGAACTCACTTCATAGCCCAGGCTGGCCTCGAACTCACAGCTATCCTTTTGCCTCAGCCTCCTGAGTGCTGGAATTACAAGCATGCACTACCAAACCTAGCATTTTCTGTACCTCCTATCAAGAGTGCACCACACCTGGAGACCAGAAATTTTAATCCTCAAAGTCATGGAAATAAGAAACCTGGAGTTCCCTGGTGCATCACTGGGAACGATGACAAGTAGGGCCACTTCTGCTTCTGCTTCTTGGTTCCTGGGCCCCTAAGTCTTCTCACTGAAGATACAGCACTCTATAGAAATCCTGATCTAATATACAGAGTGTATCCTGAAGGTTCTCTGGCCTACTAGATTACTGCCTCCAAGCTGCCTCTTCAGCCATGTGTTAGTGACCATTCCAGTGCTTCCTCAGACTGGCCCTTCAAGGATGCAGTGTGTGCTATGACCACAGGAGCCCATGGCTGTGAGCCTTCTTCCACGCCCGGTGGTGGATACTGTGCCGTGTGTGGTTCTGAGACTAGATCAGGCACTCGCCTGCCTCAGGTAGTGATATCTAACCTTGCGGAACCCTCAGGCACTAATACAGTTGACTTGTCACCAAATCAGGTCACCAGCTGGAGATGCAAAGGTTTTATTTTCCACATCGGCAAGTTCTAGAATTCCTGGAGTCTCTCTAGTTTATCTACATTTTCCTTGAAAACTGTTGATTCTTTTCTGGATTCCCCTTTTTCCGGTAGTATAGTGTTATTTGTATGCTGAGGAGATCTCCCATGCATCCAAATATTTTGGGTTTACATATTCTAGTTTTCAAATTGTCACAGTGATACTTTTACATATTCTTTCCAGTTCCTATCAGTTTTCTTGTGTCAGCCAGTCTCTGAGCCAAAGCCTCTTTTTTTATTTACTTTTTGTATGTCTCTCTCTCCCTGCAGATGCCAATTTCTAGTGCCAATAAATATTGATGTCTGAAACTAAAAGCTATTGCCACAAAATACCACATGGCAAACATCCAAAAACTCGGTGGCTTAAAATAGCACTATCACAATACCACTGCTTTGCGGGTGTTGACACATCTGGGCTGGACGCACAGGGTAGCTGTGCTGTTTCAAATTGAGCGTGACCAGGACTAACTGGGTTGGTTCCATGGTTATGTATTTTCCTCCAGAACCAGGAGGCTAGCACCAGCTTGTTCTCCTGGCCCTGATGGCATAGGTGTAAAACCCAATCACATACATGTCTTTAAGTCTCTGTTTCTAACATATCTGCTAATATCTCATTAGTCAAAATCATTGACACAGGTAGCCTAGAATCAGGAGCAAGAGATCACTCCACCCACATAATTGGGCAGGGGAAAAGGGAAGAAGACACATTTCTGAACAATCTAATCTATTAGTGTGAAATTTGAGATTATCTCCAAAGAGAAAAGTCATCCCATGCAAAGGATTGGGATTGAGAATGGCAGAACCTCTCATAAGCAAAATCAGAAACTAAGAGAGAATGGAATGTCTGTCAAACTCTGAAATAGTTTTACAGCTAGAATTCCAAATCTGTCTATTCTGAGCCATCAGACAATTATAAAGCCAGAATAAAGACATTCAAGAATGCAGTTTCCAGGCCAACACTGCACGGGCATTTGTATCGTTCCATAGAGAGCAAGACCAGTTAGCAACCAGGGACAGAGGGAGCTGTGCTCTTTGATGTGTGGGAATTATGTGTGGAAAAAAATAGAAATCATTATTGTAGAGAGTGGGAGAACTCAAGTATAGGTAAAATGGAAAACTAAGCAAATGTAAAAATCACACAATTATTTAACGCCAAGAAAATAAAAAGATGTCTATGAAAGGAAATACAATCATAGTCCTCTATTTTGTTCAACTGTGAACAATATTTCATACGAATGCAGTTGTAAAATACGTGTTGTAGCCATTGTGGGAGAATGGAAAGAAGAAAATGAAATCTTTATCTATCATAATAGAAAGTCACTAAATAATAAGCAAAGTCAATATATCAGGAGAAAGCAAAATAATACGTATTATTTAGCAATAAGGACGAAATGAATCGACTGGAAAGTAGAGCTTAAAAATGTGAGAAAGAGACATGGGGGCTGCTATTTTTGTTCCAAGTCTTTTATCAAGATTTGATTCCTTTGTAAAAATATGTGCATATGTTACTCGGATACATTTTTGACGCCCTAGGTAAGGGTAACACAATAAGCCTGTATAATACCTGGATGACAGCAAATTTTATCTATTTTATCATTTACCAAATGAATATTTATGCTACATTCAAAGCATCAAAACAATATTAACTATCAAGCTAGGTATACTGAAGCAGGAGGATTCATTTGAAGCCAGCCTGGGTAACTCAGTGATACCCATCTCCAAAAAAAAACAACAAAATCCAAGAACTATAATATCACACTCTGTTTAGTAATTACCAAACAAATTTGCATATACTCAGTCTTGTGATTTCATTCTCATAGCACTGTGAGGCTGAGACAGACGCACTCATACTGTGAGGTGATGAACATAAAGCTTTGGGAGTCCTGCTGAGAGGACCCTTCCTAACTCCAGCAAGAGGTCCCAGTGACAGGTTCACGCAATTATGTATTTGGGTAAATTATATCTCCAAAATGTCCTTTTGTTGAGATCCCTCTAACTTCTAACACATCATTCTCCATTGGTAGCTATGGGCATCATTTCTGAATAAATTTTGTTCTCAATTCATAGTCATGAGTTTGTATTCTTTTATTTAAAGAAGCCTCCTCAAAACAATATAAACTGTAGGACCTACAAAACCTAAATTCATACAGAGTAATAATTATCTATCTTATTTTACAAACTGATAAGTAAAGTTAAGAGGCTTTGCCCAAGTTTGCACGTCAGAATTTAAACTGCTTTCTTCCCACTACTCCCTAGCCTACCTCTAGACAGCAGAAAAGTCAAATACCATTAGCACTTGCCCTGGGGACTCTGCATTGGGACATGGCTGGAAAGGGGCAGCCAGAACCACTGGTGCTCCCATGGTGCTGCTGAGAGAGGTGGTGATGGTGAAAGATACAAAAGCGAAACCCTTGAGGGTGAAGGATGGCGCCACAGCACTCTCCTTAGCTGCCTTCCTTCAGCTAGACTCAGCGTCTCCTCTTGGATGACGTCTCCTTTTTCTAAACATCCTTTACTGCAGCCTGGTCTCTGGCAGCAGCTCTGGAGCAGCCTGCAGTGCTTGAAACCAGAGGTCCAGGACTCAAAGACTTGCAGGCTAAGAATAGATATTCCCGGTAATCAGCCTAACTCCTCCGCAGCGTGAGAGGTCACAGGGCATCAGCAGTTAAGGACCAGGCTTGAGCCATGCTTCCATCTATAGGCTATATCTATAAATTACTTAATCTCTACACATCACCACATAAATATTAGTGCATTTTATAGAGTACAGCCTGGGAGTGTTTCTAACATAAAGTATAAGTTATACACACTTCTAAGATCCAGGAAATTAAGAATTCTGAAACATCTCTGGTCCTGAGGATTTTGGATAAAAAGCCATGGCTCCAAAGTGCCTGCCCATAAGGGTACTAGGAGGGTTAAATGAAAATATATATGGAAGGTCCTTAGAATAATAGTTGGTACAAAATAAGTGCGCTGGGTGGGTTTGTTAAGACAGGAGACCCCCAGAGAGGTGTGTTCCTGAGTGGTGTTATCTGGTGTTTACCTGACTCAGAGGAACCGTCATCTCTTTATGAGTCCACTCTGTTTAAACGTTGGCTGTGTCTATCAGCTGAAAGTGGCCTCCTGCTAACCTGTCTGCACTGGTGATAGTTACATTTCAATACAGCCTTTGCAGGTGGCTGCTCCACCCTCCCTCCCCTTCTTTTATCCATGGTTAATTGTTCATCATCTATTGCTCAGGCCAACTTGTCAGTGTCCCCTGACAGGCACTCTCCAATGTGCCGATTGCTCCTTCTGAGTGTGGCATCCCGAGTCAAACTCAGAGGCCCACATGGGTTCTGAGTCACACAGAGGATTGTCCACATATTTTCCACCTCCTTATTGTGAAGAACAACTGTGTCCTAGTGTGAAAATAGAAGAGGGAGGAGATTTGGAAAACACAATCAAGGCCATTGAGGACTTCTGTTATAAAAACACACTTAAAAAAATTCGATTTCAAAGCAAATTCTTTCTGGTTTCCCTACACTAAGACGGAAACCAGTGAGCAGCCTGGGTTGATCGAAATGCAGATGTCAAACCATGTAGAAGGTCTGCGATGTTACGCCAATTTATCTGCTGTGAAATACTCCAGCCAGTAACGCTGGAGCCAGTGTGAAGGTCATGGACCGCATTCCACAGTCCAAGAAAAACTAATGCTGTTGCGCGCGGCAGAAGGAGAAAGAGCTAAACAAAACTCTGACAAGTACCAGGTCTGATTTACAGTGGATTCCTGAGAAACAAGAGGACACTACTCCCTCAAGTGGGCACAGCTGGACACTACCTTATGCCTGGGCCATGGCACTGACCTGTGGCTAAGGGAACCTAAAAAAATCAACCCATGGGAGAGGAACAAATCCATTTCCATGGTGCTGGATGTGATGGTTCACTCAAACAGAGGTGAGGAGGGTGAGAAAGAAGTTTTCTTCTGGTACTGGCCTTCTGGTCGACCTGAAAGCTGGCCTGGAATCCTGATTCCTTTGGGGGATGGGCAAAGAGCCCTAAAGATCAGCTGATATGAACCTGGGGACTTATTATTTTACTCTACTTTGTGTATGTTTAGATTTTTCCACAGTGAAGTGTTTTGAAAAATCCTCAAGAAATTATAACTTTTTAAAACTAGTGAACACACATGATGGTCACCTAATAATTGCATCTGTCCTTCTTCCTAGCAAAGATATTTTTTCAATCAGAAGGTGCCTTCCATAACAAACTGGTTGGAAACACATTGGCAAATTTTGGTATAGATACAACAGATCATGTGCTAGATTTCAGATCTAATAACTGAACATGAAAATAAACAGACACTGGCAACAGTATTGTTCAAAGCTGTGACGGAGGCTGGAATCGTCAGCGGGTTGGTTAATACCTGAGGATGCTGAGTTCCGGGCTCTTTCACTTTGTTTCTCCACCAGCCTGCTGACAAATGGGTTTCCTGAGGCTCAGACTGACCCCAGTTTCAGAACCACACGGTCAAAGAGATATTGATGAGGTAAATGGTCTTTGACCTTGTTCTGGCCAAATGCGTCCAGGAGCTGACCTCCAATTTACCTGGGCTCATGTAAATGCCCAGCAGTGAGCTGACAGCATTCGTATCTTGACACCTGGCTCCAGGGAGAGGCTTCAGAGTGCCAGAACCCTGAGCACCGCCTGCACCCTGGTGGCCCCAGCACTCTCTCCCCTATAGCAACAGACAACCAGTCCCATGTAGACACAGACCCCTCACACAGGTGTCACCTGACAGTGCCAAGGCCCAGAACCTGGCCTTTGGATTGGCTCCAGGACTCCTGTGATGGCGTGGAAAGCTGTCTGCAGCCAGTTGTGCACAGTCCAGAGGTGCAGGGCTGGGAGAGCTTTGAGCTCCCTTTGGCGAGGCCATTGTCAGTGGACAGGAACTGGAAATATGACTTACCCAGTGCCAGACCAGGCTCTTACTGCGGAGGACCGGGATAAGGTGCAGGAGATGCGCCGGGCATGTGGTAGCTGTGGCATTTGAGTGACATGGAGATAACAAGTACAGTGGGTAGGATGGGGAACTCGCTGGCTTTTGTGCGTGACTTTGGAAATCTTCAAAACAGAAACTGACAAAGATTAGTCAACTACAAGGCAAGCACAGTGTGATCTTCAGAGGTCTCCATGGCAATACTGAAAGGAACTTGTTCTCCTACTGTCTTGAAAATTAAGGCAAAGCTTTAGTCATCAGGCAACAGCTATAAAGGAGACACAAGGCAGGGCTCCAACACATCTATTTCAAAGTCAAAGTGCTGATAGAAAAAATCACCTTCTTAAATCCTAGGATAGAGTAGATAAGTCTGGGAATACTGAGTCACTAGGTTTATTTTAATCCCATAGGAGACTAGGATTGTCCTTTTACTCCTTACTGGGGGATACCTTAAAAGTCTATCCCCTGAATTGTACCTGCAAAACAATGGTTTTCTTTCTCCCACCCCTGTACTTGCTGCCTCCAGGACTATGAGTAGAGGCTGATTTGGGTCCAAGGAGGTGGATAAATGTTCTTCTGGTCGGGTAGGAAACACTTTCCTGAAGGCACTGAAGGGTGGGGTGCACATGGGCAGGGACCTGGACATGCTGGTGTGAGTGGTCCTTGCAGGTGTCAGGTCAGAACAGAACCAGAGAGGCTGCGCTGTGGACTCTTCAGAGGATGGGAACACCCCTCCTTGATTTAAATTCAGGTACCACAAGGGCACCTGCAGCATGGATGTTTTCTTGAGACTTGAGCAAATCTGTGGCCTGCAGTAAATAAAGTCCAGCTGGGAAAACCTGCATGGCCTAGTGCTGAGGGAGGAGTCAGAAGGGTTAGGGGACACAGAATTATTAGAATCAATATATTTTGCTTTTGATTATTTATGACTGATCTCAGAAAATATTCATTAGGAATGCATACAGGCAAAAACATTTATGTCTTTAAAATTGTAGGAAACACACATAGACTGCTTTATAAAACAGGATTCTATCACTCTCTTTAGTGTCTTCATCAGTGACCTGTACTGGCAAATAACATGGTTTATCCTTGAACAGTAGCAACTGACTTTAAAGAATATTTTTAGTATGTCAAAACACAGAAGAGCTAGGAGCGGTGGCATACATCTGAAATTCCAGTACTTTGGGAGACTGAAGCAGGAGGATTCCAAGTTCACTATCCTGGGCAGTGTATACCCTGACTCAAAATTTAATTTTAAAAATTAAATTTTAAAAATTAAAAAAATTTTTTAAAATTTAAAAAAAAATTTTTCAAAGGGGCTAGGAACATAGCTCAATGTGGAAGCCCTGAGTTGAATCCCCAGTATTGCAAAACAAAGAAACAAAAACACACAGAACTTAAGATTGCATCCATTTTAAGTGTATAATTCAGTGTCATTAAGTCATTCAAATTGTTGTGCAACCATCAGCACTGTCCATCCCCACAGCTTCTTTGTCCTTCCAAACTGAAACTCTACCCAAGAAACAGGAACTCTATTCTCCTCTTCTCTCAGTGCCTGGCAATCTCAATTTTACCTTCTGCCACCACAAACTTCGTATTTGTGGAAACATACAATATTTTTCCTTTTGTGTTTGGTTTATTTGACTTCATATAATGTTTTCAGAGTTCATCCATGGCATAGCATATACTGAAATTTCATTCCCTTAAGAGGCAGTGTCAGGCAGAACTTGAGTTCAAGGGCAGCCTGGAGAACTTAGCAAGACTTTGCCCTGAAATAAAATTTAAAATGGGCTGGGGACATAGATGATGACCATGTGTGAGACCCTGGGTTCAACCTCCCAGGACAAAAGAAATTTTAAAAGTTGGGTAATGGGGCCAGAGATATAGCTCAGTGGTGCAGTGCCTGCCTGGCAAGCACAAGTTTGTGAGTTCTATTCCTGGTGCCAAAAAGAGAAAAGTTGAATAATATTCTGGCATATGTGTATATATTATTTTGGCCATCCATGCACCTGTTTCAATATTTGTGTTGTTTCTTCCTTTTGGCTTTCGTGAATAATGCTTTTAAAGACTCTAATATGCAGGTATCTTTTTGGGTCCCTGCTTTCAATTCTTTGGGGTATATACTTAGGAGCAGAATTGCTGTATCACATGATAATTCTATGTTTCACGTTTTGAAAAACCACTAAGTTGTTTTCTTCAGCCACTGCACAAGATGACATTTCCAACAAGGCACAAATGTTCCAACTTCTCTACATCCTTCCCCACATACATTATTTCCCTTTTTTGGGGAACAATAACATCCCAATGTATGTGACAAATTAAAAAATTTCTCTTACTTCTTCAAACAATTTTCTCCATCTTTCTAATATATCAAATGCACATGTGTACATAGTTTGATATTATTCTATAACTTACTGTTGCTATTTCAGTTTGGATAGATTCTTTTCCTGTGTCTTGTGTTTACTGTTCTTTTCTTTTCCCTTCCGGTAGATGTTAAATTTTGGATACTGTATTTTTGTCTTTGGATTATTGAGTTTGGCCCTTTTAAAGTCTTCTGTAACAGTTTTTTTTAAATTAGTATCTGTTATGGTTTGTGTCTAGATGTCCCCAAAGCCTCATGCACTCATAGGTGGGGCTTTTCAGAAGTGGTAGGACTGTGGGTGTGTGATACTGGTTGTGTGATACTGGTGGTACTAATTAGATTCATTTAGCATAGTTCTGGATGTGGCTGAATGGATTTACTGAAATCAGAAGCCCCACCCTGGGTATGAGTGGCACCAACCAATAGGATGGTGGCCTGAATGGAATTAAAGGGAAAGGAAGGCTTATTTGCCTTAATTAATGCCTATTCTGCCATGGACTGGTTCTCCTGCCTTGCTCCCCTGTCATGCCACCCTGCTCTGAAGCCAGCTGACTATGGGCTGAAACCTCCACCAAGTGAAGTGAAATAAACTTTGCTTCCTTTAATTTTGTCTCAGCAACGAGAAAGTAAGTAAGACAGTATATGTTTGTGATGCATAATGCAGGGAGAGTTAGAGGAGAGATAGGCAGGGACATCGGGCATGAAGTAGTTAATATGGCATGGCTGACAGACCACGCAGCTTTCAAAAGGACCACTGCTGATTGGGATCTGCCCCTTGTAAAACCTTTGTAGGTATAAAACAGTTATTTTTAGGGATCACCTTGCATGTATTTACTGCATGCCCTTAAATCCCATGACCCTTAGCTTATCCCAGCAGCAAAGGCTAAGACGCTAACTGGCCTAGAGTACAACAATCAGGGAAAACCCCATAATCCTTAACTCTTCCCAGACCAGCTCACCCCTATAAATATGGACAAAGCAAAGACACTAAGAGGAGAAGCTCATTTTGAGCTCTCCTTGCTATGTCACTTGTCACTTGGGAATTTTGTCCCTACCTTCCCAATATTATAAATAAATTTCTGCTTCATACTACTTTCATTTCTGACTTAGTCATTCTTCTCAAGACCTGACTTCCTAATTCTTACTTGGGAGATCTTTGGTTTTGAGCTAGCCATACTTCACTTTTACATTCTTCATCAGAGCAAAAGCAGTAACCCAGGTAAACAAATGGTCTGCACAGGAGACCCTCTAACTGAATGTAATAATGAGTACATTCATGTTGGAGAACTGGTGCACATACACATCGCATCTTGATCATTTTCACTTCCCCAGTCCCTCCTCTCCCTCCCCTCCCCCCTCCCCAGATCCCTTCCTACCTGCACAAAGTTTATCTCCCTATTTTCTATGTTCCACCTTTTGTTTTCATCTTTAAATGATTTCTATTTTTGGGTTCTTCATATAGGAGATATTTATATTTATATTTAAACATAAAATTTTATATAACATATTTATATTATATAAAATATATTTAAATGATTCATATTTTGGGTTCCTCATATAAGAGAAACCATGTGATATTTAACCTACTGTGCCTGATTTATTTCACTTAATATAATAATCTCAAAGGGCATCTATTTTACTATAAGAGATTTAAATTTATCCTTCTTTATGGCTAAGTAGTACTCCTATGTAGAGTTTATACCTTCTATGTATTCTAGAGTAGCATTTATTTGAGTGATAATTTAACTTTACATTAAATTTTTGACTTTCTAAGATTACTATTATATATATAATAGTAATCTTAGTATAGTGTATATATATAGTATAGTGTATATATATATATACTATTATATATAGAATACTATATATAATAATACTATTATATATATAATAGTAATCTTTATATCTATATCTATATCTATATCTATATCTATATCTATATCTATATCTATCTATATCTATATATATATATATCTGTGCCATTTGTGGGCCACAAGGAAGAGAACAAGAAGCCAGCCATTTCCTATGAGTTGGTGCCATGCATGGGCCATGGAGAGAACAACCAGATGCCAGCCCCTCCTGGTGTATAGTCTGGGAGACAAGAAGAGCCAAGGTGTGTGTGTACCCCCTGCCCCTGCCTCCCCTCCTCCCCCTGCCATGAGCAACTGGCTGATCTGGAGAAACACAGGCCGAGATGATGGCTACTGAAGTAAAATACAACTTAATGCTTGTAAGGTTTAGTGTTTCATTGACTTTGCAGGCCAAAATCTGGTAATCTGATCATCCATTTAGAGGACAACAATACACAGTATAACATCTATGGGGCATCTCCTTCTGAAGGTGGTAGCCATTATTAATTCCCAATTGTCTTGTTTTAAAGTCCTGTGTCATTTTCATTGCTTTGTTTGGTTTGTTTTATTCTGTTTTGTCTTGTTTTAGTTTATAATATCTGATGGCATGGGCAGTTATTTCAACAATAACAAGATATATTATGGTAACTATATTGGATTTACTATAATCTTGTTTTGAAGTCCTGTATTATGTTCATTGTTTTGTTTTTATTGGTTCTATTCTGTTCTGTTTTGTTTGATTTTTCCTATGTCTCATGTTATGGGCAGCTATTTTAAAGACAACAAGAGGTTTTATGGTAACCATTGTTGATTTGCTATTATCTTGTTTTGAAATCCTGTATCACTTACACTGTTTTGTTTCTATTGACTTTATTCTGTTTTATTTTGCTTGTTTTTATTATCTTTAAAATTCATATATATATATATAAACATATTCATGTATAATTCATGTATATACAGTTTCTTCATCATTCATATGTCGATGGGCATATAGGTTGTTTCCAAGATTTATCTAAATTGTTTCAAAATCTTCTACTTTTCATTGTATCATTGTTATGTCCTTTAATCCTTGCGTATATAGAGCATATTTCTAACAGCTCTATTAATATTCTTGTCTACTGGGTCTAGGGGTTTATGTTAGCAACACAAGCACCTGCCTGGCAAGCGTGAGGTCATGAGTTCAATCCATGGTTCCAAAAAATATGTATGTATTTTTTTATCTACTAATCTCACAGTCTCTGACATTTCTGGATCTGGGTCTTGGGACTAATTTTTCTCTTGGCTATTATTTACCTTTTCCTCCTTTATCATCCTGGATCCTAGATATTGTAAGTTTTACCTTGTTGAGTGCCGGGCTTGGTTGTATTTCTTTAAAGACTGTTGAACTTTTACTCATAGATTAAACTGATTACTTTGAGGTCTGTTTTTAGGATTCTCTAAGTATTCTAGAGTAGCATTTATTTGAGATGTAATTTAACTTCACATTAAATTGGCGCCTTTCTAGGGTTTCCACTGAAAGTCATGTGTATCCAACAAAGTCTCTTCACTCTTACTGGAGGGAGCCCAAATGATTTCCAGCCCGGTCTGAACTCTGCTTGTTGCTTATTTGGCTCACAGACGACAAAGAACAGTTCTTTTCTGAGAAACTGTTCTTACCCGATCTTGTAATTCTAGCCTGGCTTACTCCCTCAGGACTGAAAGCAGATGTTCTTGAAAGGCTTTTCTCATCATCTCATAGACAGCGACCTGTTAGTGTTGACCCTGTCCCCCAGAGTATTGTATATATATGTATATGATAAAGTCACAGCATATGATGCTATCCCCAGTGTTTAGCAATACTGGTACAGGAAATATGAGATAGAAAAAGCATTCACTCACTTCAGCATTATTTCCTTTTATTTCCTTAGAAATCAAAGGGTTGGGTTGTGTTTCTCAACCCAACAAGCTTAGACTCTGCTGACTTAACTGTCCTACCTTGAGGAAAAGATTGTTTCCACTAGGGGAAATGGTAAATCTTCCACTGAACTTCAGGCTAGGATCACTGTCTGTAAGCTGGCAGCAGACTGCGAAGCAAAGAAAGGAGCTACCACTCTGAAAAGAGGAAATAACCTTGTTTACCACACAGAGGTAAAGCTATGGTACATAATGTGTGCAGGGATGGTTCACCTGGAACACGGGAGATTTATGGGGGCATTCACTGATGATGCCATGACTAGGACGTGCATGAACAATCACAGCAACCATACATAGTCTCACAATGACAACTAGGTCCAGCCCTTGCAGAGACAGAGGTCTGTGTTATCCATCAGGAAAGCAATCTAGAATGGGCTGAGGGTAAGAGTAATTGATGTGTCTCCTTCTTTTTTTTTTTTTTTTTTTTGGTACCGGGGATCGAACTCATGACCTCACGCTTGCCAGGCAGGCGCTTAAGCCACTGAGCTAAATCCCCGGCGATGTGTCTCCTTCTTAAATACTCATGAGATGGTTCTGCCAAGCTGGAAGGGCATGCTTATTTTCCCTTATGTGCATGATGGGAAAAAGAAGCATGTCACTTTACTAGCTTTATTTTTCACCCTTCCCATAAACATTCTTGAATGAAACTGTTCAAGTGAATGAGACATTATGGAATCGTTCATGTTCTCAGATAGGAACCCGAGTCATTAACCCAAAGGCAAGGAAAGAAGGCCCAGCATTGTTCCTTCCAAGGTCAGGAAAGTTGTTGCATTGAAACATTAATAATGGCAACTGCTAACACATGAGCATCATTTTCTCATGCAACTGGAGCAGAACCTTCCCCTCCCTCTCTGCTCCTTCAAATTCCCCATTTCTATTTCCACAAATGGTATCAGTTACAAGCCATTCAAGATCTTCATTTTATATGTTTGTGCATTAAATCGCAAACATTCAGAGCAGTATACTTCTAGTCCCACATTTTCTCACCTGTGAACTCTTGTTCAGGCTTTTCTTTAAATCTCATCACCACCTTTTTGGGTTTATGTCAAGCCCTAACCATCTGGCCTATATAACTTCTATGCCTTTTACTCTTCCTAGGAAAGATGTGGTCTTTCTCCATATTCTAAGGATTTCCCAGGGATCTTTTTCCTAGAAGCTACCACGCAGCCTTTGTAGTTAAGCCCACTAGTACCTGTTGATGCACTCTGTTAGGTCCTGAAAAGGTAAAAAGAATAAAAAGATAACGGTCTATGCCTTCTATTCAAATTGAGGGAAACTCATACGCAGACAAATAATTGACAGAGAACAATAGCAGTCAAATAAAACACAAAAATACATTCTCACATATATATCTTTATCTTTCCCTTTCTCACTGGTGTGGAAATGACTAACTTTTACAACCCTCACTGTAGTTAGCTTTTGCAAATAGCTGTCAGCAGGTAGTATTTACTGAATAACAGAATGAATAACCTTTAAATGGAGAAGAAAATGAAAAAGTGCCAAAAGACTTCCAATGAAGTCATGGAAAGAGGAAGTCAAATTCCAGAGCCTTTGTAACAGTGATGTCCAAAGATTAGCTGTCATTTCTAAATCACAAGGGAAATTCTCATTTGTGCAATTAGGAAAGATCTAATTACCACAGCATTTTACCTTTCACTTGCCATCTTAATAGATACTACTAAATATCTTAGTTATTTTTCTCATTGCTGAGACAAAAATACCTGACATCCAAAATTAAAGGAGGAGAGGTTTACTGAGCTCACAGTTTGCAGAGGTTTCAGTCCATAATCACCTGGCTACAAAACAGGGAGGTATGGCAGAGGGGCAACAGTTCATGGTGGGCAGAAGGTAGCAAAGCAACAAGGGAAAACTAAAGATCTTTCAATCTCTTATATCTTATCCAGGCTACTTAGGTGGGTAGCACTCATACCCTTAATCCTAGTGCCCTTGATCCTAGCACTGTACCATGAATCAATTCTAACATCATGCACTCTAGATCCAGCCACAACTGAAAAAGCCCCAGCTATTATTACATGAGCTTTAGAGGTACAACTAAACACAAGCCATAACATTGAGCTCTGGGTCAAATATTATAGACCTTCTTTTTATGCATTTTAAGGTATTGTACTGGAGGTTCTTTTTTTTAAAAATAATTTTATTTAAAGAGGAAAAAACAAAACAAAATAAAACAGAATAAAGGGTAGCGACAATACGGTATTGGAAAAAAGGAAAAGTACAACAACAATAAAACCTAAGAAATTATTACTTGACTAATTACATACTGACTTCTTGGAAATAGTTGTTCAAATTACAAAGTTAAAACATGTAAAGTAGACATTCAAACAGTGAGGCTGTTAACAGTTCTGCTCCACGATCTGACAAAAACAACAATATGGTCATCCATCTTACCCACTCAAA
>PVJX010006592.1:9897-76712 GCA_004027295.1 Dolichotis patagonum | reverse complement strand
ATTGGTTGTTGGACTCCCTATGATGTGTGTTATGGCTTGGCAGAAAGTTTGTCTGCATTTTGCTCATGCCCAGAGACTTTGCCTGAGACTGAGATTAAGGGTAATGGACTGATTAATCTGGCAAAGGAAATTTCAAGGCAGTCAAACATTGAGGCTGTGGCATGGCTATTGTTGGGGGCTTTTAGCCAGCTTTATGTTGCTAATCAAGAACAAAGAGCCCAGCAGGATAATTTAAAACACTATGAGTTTGGCCAGAAGGAAAACTCCAGTAAAGCTGTGGATTGTAAAGATAGTGCCGAGACTTGGATTGCTGAGAAGAAATAGAGAGATAAGAAAGATGGCCACTGGGCATCCCAGGAAGCACCCTTTGCAGCCTCCAAACTGTAAAAGTGAAGAAAGAATTTTCTCAGATGAGAAAGCTTCAGAGCACCATGCTCCAGAATGGCACGGGAGGCCACATGAGGTTCCAGAATGGCAGCAACATAGAAAAGCTTTTCTTCACAATCAGGTAAACAGAGCCCAGCAATCCAGGCACTGGACCCCTATAGGCAAGAGAGAGAAAAGCCTGGCTCCTGCTCCAGCTGGCAGCAGGCCTTGGCGGCATCCACATGGTGCTGATTTTAGGTGCAAGGAAAATGCACAAATTCTGAAGGTAAGAAGGCTTCCACCTCGATTGCAATGGGCCTGGGAGGCCAAGCAGTGTGCCCGAGAGGGCAATATGTAAAGATGTAAGGGTGAAGCCAAAGGTGCAGGGGAGACCCCAGAAGTTTGGAAAAGCCAAGAATGCGGATCATCCAAGGAAAGCTGCAAAAACTGAGCAGAGGTTTAAGAGAAAAGCTGTGGTTGCTGAAATCCCTGGAAGTGCCTTGGGGGTGGAATCACCCAAGCCTTTTGGAGCTTGCAACCAGATTGCTTCAAATGCTGAGCATGGAAATCTAGGACTTAATGTTCGCCCTGCTGGATGTTGGACTTTCTTTGTTCCCAATGCTTTATATTCCCCCCGTTTGTAACTTTTGGAATGGTAATGTTTATTTTGTGCCTTTGCATTTCAGAAATGTTTAACCTTGTTTCACTTGTACAGGGGTTACAGTTAAGAGTTTGTCATAGATATTGGAGGAGACTTGGGATTTGGACTTCTCAGCAATGCTGAAAATGTTAGGACTTTGGCAACTCTTGGAAATGGACTAAATGTCTTTTATATAAAGGTAATGCATGAGTCTCTAGGGGCCAGGGGTGGAATGTCATGGTTTATGTTGGTGGCCCCCAGGCCTCATGTATTTGCATTCTACATTTGTGACTGGTTCATTGTCTAGTGCTTGGATTGGTGGTGTCAGTGCTATACCCTCCTAGGGGTGGAGCCAGGATGTGATGTAATGGCAGGAAGAAGGTGTGTCTCTCTCTTGCCGGTTTCCGCCTTGCTGTTTGCAGCTGCCATGACCTGTGCCCCGCCATGCCACCCTGCCTTGGAGCCAACTGAGTATGGACTGAAACCTCCAAAAACTGTAAGAAATAAACCTTTCCTGTCCCAACTTTGGGCATCAGGTATCTTGTCTCAGCAATGAATAAAAAGTAACTAAGACAACTGTAAATAGTAATAGTGATATTTACCAACTGACTATGTTATTGTCAGTTATTGGTATTCAGTGAATATTTGCTGAGAACAAGAATTAGTTTGGGGGCTGGGGGGATTTAGCTCAGTGGCATAAGCGCCTGCCTGGCAAGCATGAGGTTGCAAGTTCGATCCCTGGTACAAAAACAAACAAACAAACAAACATTAGTTTGAATTTGGATCATATAGTTCATAGGCAAAAAAAGCTCATTGTTTCATCATTTGAAAGCAGTTTCTGCATGTGCATGCATGTCCAACTTGTAGGTTTGGGTCAACCTGTGATATAAAAACACACATGTACAAATGGGAATTTCGTTACTTACTTATAACATATTGGATGTATTATATATTGTATGTGTGACTCAAGACAATTCTTTTTACTCAGTGTGGCCCAGGAAAACCAGGTGGGTGTGACTCACAGACACTGCTGGATACACCTGAAGGGGACTTGTGTCTGGGTTTGCTTTTTGTGGCAGTCCCCCTAACCCCACAATGCCAGAGCAAGAACATTGAAAACTTGATAGTGATAGCAAATAAACCTTGTTGAAAGGTAGAAAATCCAGCCAAATTATTATCTGATGACAGAACAGCATAAAGAATGGAGGGTATCCTAATGTAAAACCAATTCTACTTAATCATGTGATTTTTCACTATCCTGATTTTTGCATGCATACAGTGCTTTTATCCTTTAAGAAATGCTATTTGAAACCTCTTATAATTTTTTATTTTGGAGCATTGAATTTCTCATACTATTTCTTAACAGGAAGAGGAATAAAATGTGCTGAGAGCATAGTTTTCATTTCTCTTCACTTTTCTGTTTCAGCAGATCCTCTATTTTGGCCACGTTAAATTTGTCAAAGGGTCATTAATTATTTTAGAGGATTCAGAAATCTGGAGTCCCTATTACCAGTTTCTTTATCCTAATAATTCTTTAGCATTTATATTTCATGTGCTTACAAAAGAAATCTGATCACTGAAAAAGTAATTGAGAATACAATCATGATTATCTCAAGAATAAATAAGCCATATTTGTTTTGAACCATCATGGAAAACAATAAGATAAAACAATAAAATAAATCAAACAAAAACCTACCTGCTCTGTCCCAAGCCTGCCTCATTGGTTGCACTCTCAGCAAAGACAGGAACAAGAGTGGAAGTGGGAGTCGGGCTGGGGGTGGGGCTGGAGAGTACACAGAAAGAACACAGCAGGAGGAGACATTGGTGGAGGCTGGAGCTGTTCGAAGCACGATGGAAGGAGGCCTTGTCTGGTATTAACTTACTCTCTGGAGCTAAAAGTTCTTGCACCCCATTATATGTGCATGTAACTTCTGCCCTGATCGGAGAGGGGACATTCAGACAGATTGGTTTTTTCCAAATTGTTTCTTTCCATTGCTTTTGATGCATTGTATATATTTTTCCTTTCTGATTTCTAATCCTTAGTGGACTAAATTATCCTCGGTGTCTTTTACCTTTTTACTTCTTTTCTTCTGCTCTCTTCAAGGTCCAGTCTCCCATCCCTAATGTTTAAAGTGAGTGTTGACACTGGCCCATGACATCCCCAGTCCCTTCTGTAGCTATCCCAGGGAGAACGTGCCCTGTGTTTGTGTGTGGAATCAGATGAGAAACAGAATCAGGTAACAATGCAGAGGCAAATGAAATGGATTGCTTATGCTGAGCTGCTTGGCAATGGACTGCTGATTCTGGGTGCCAGAAGAATCTGTAGCTCTGTATGGAGATGATCATGAATCAGAACACTTCAACCAAATTGGTAAAATGCCATCAGGTGAAGGCTTCACAGGAATGCCACTAAAAATTTCAGATTTGATGACAGAGACAATGACTCTCACATCCCTGTATTCTGGCTTTATATAGCTTAGTTGTGAATACTCTCCTTCACTCCCACATGACTGTATAAAACAAGGATTAATGTCTGTACTCCTGACACTAGTAACTATGTCTGGTAGGTGGGTGCTGCAATATTGCTGTACTACATTCTCTGGTTCAATTTTAGGCATGGCTCTGCCTCTTATGAGTTTTGCTTCCTAAACTTGAAGTTGCAGTTTCCTCAGGTATCAAATAGAATTTCTGTGGAGGCTCCATAGTAGAATGAGAATTTGAATGGCCAGTGCCATGGTCTGAGTGTTTGTCTCTCTAAAGTGTGTATGTTAAAATCTAACCCCCAATGGGCCAGGGGATTAGGAAGTGAGGCAGTTAGCAGGTGACTAGGTCGTGACTAGAGCCCTTGAGAATGGGATTAGTGTCCCTATAGGGGCCCCCCCGGGGGAGTTTGTTTTTCTGTCCCTTTGCCCTGCAAAGACATAATGAAAAGGCATCATCTATGGAGCAGGGCCCTCATCAGACACTTAATCTGCTGGTACCTTGATCTTGGACTTCCCAGCCTCCAAAACTGTGAGAAATAAATTTGCTTATAAATTATTCAGTGTACGTTGATTTGTTGTAGTAGCCCACATGGACTAAGCCAAACCTTTGGCCAATAGATGTCTCTTTTACTTATCCCACTGTCAGTTTTTCACCATTCCCTCCTTAATCTCCATAAATCATGGCCTTTTTCTCTTACGGTGATAGTTTAAGTGGGGAAGGAATGTTACGCTTGCATTTAGTCTTCATGATAAAAATATCAAGAAATGAAAAGCAGAAAACATATACAGAGCTCACGAAACAAGTTTAAACTAATGACGCCACATAACTACAGCTGAGTCAAAAGGGAGCAAAAGACTCCTTCAGTGTCTGCTTCTGTTTGCTGGGTCAGGGGTGCTGAAACCCATAGGATTTGTGAGGTACAAGGTGCGAGGATAATTTAGGGGGCAAACTGCCAGTTACTTGAGAAGCAGATGATTTTCAGGGGCTGGAGGGCTAAGGGGTGGACCTTCTAACCACAGAGACCTAACTCTTTCTTAGCTCCTTGTAGGAAGAAAAGACAGAAGATGACGGATAAAACAGAATGTTAAGTTTATATACAAGAATATAATGTTTATCTGAAATATTTACAGTGTTGGTTAAAGCAATATTTTTACAACTTTTTAGGTAAACTACTATGTATATTACAGGTAAGCTACAATGGTTTTATTTGCAAAAAAAAAGGTTAAAAAATGCTTTAAACAAGGCTTAACGTACTCGTCAATTAAAAAACTTATTTACTTTGCCCTTTACTTGAAGAAATCATGCTATGAAGACTGGTTAATGTGCTTTTTATAAATGGAAGTACTGCAGCTGGAATGTGATACATGCAACTGTGTGAGTTCCTAGTGAGGGCGTAAAATGATAAGTGAATTCTTAGTGTGTCTCAGGCTGGAGCTGAGGGAGAGGTCAGGATAACAGCCCGCTTTATCCCAACAAAGTTTGCAACCCATGGGTTCGAGCCACAGAGAAACATGAAGCATCTTGCATGCTATGGCCACCTCAACGGGTGGTAAAAATCAGCTGATTTTGACCAAATAGTGGGAAAAAACAAACAGAAAAACCCAGACCCAAGTCAGTCTCATCTATTCAAAATTAGCCTTCAAATGAGTCAATGTGAATATTCATAAAAATATTCATGACTATATTAGTTTGGGTTTTTCCTTTCTATGGAAACAGACATCCATTCCTGAGGCCTCCTAGGGCTCTGTAACTCAGGAATGCTGGGATGGGAATGTGCAAAAGGCAGGCAAAGTGGCTCCTGGTTGGGGATGGAGCACACCGGACTGTGCTTGGGAAACTGGAAATTATGTTTCCGGTGGAAACTGTCCACCGGAAACAGAACGGGTCAGGAGAGCTCTGCCGCCTCTGGGACCTCGGAACTAGCACTGCAGCTTACGGATGCTGCGGGAGATGCGTTTGAACTCTCTCTGCCCTTTCTGCCACCGCTTCACCGAGGTGATCACCAGCTCCCCACCCTGTTTCTGTCCCATGACCAGATAGGGTGCATTGATGTCATTCATCTCCTCGCAGGTACACTGCAAGCTGTCTTTGAGCCACAGCACCGATTTCTTCAGGTCCCGTTCAGACACGCCGTTCAGCTTGTAAATGGTCTTGCTCTTGGTCTCCAGGATGATCTTGGTGTCTCTGTTAATGTAGGTTATCTCCTTTACTTTTATCTTCAGCGCTATGAAGATAAGAGCAGTAGAGGCACACATTACCACAAGGGAGTAGAGTACAGCTTCCCTCCTCCTCTGCTGCCCATACATGCAGCTTGGCCTGTGGGAGAGGAAATGTGCCTAGAACTAACGAGACCTCAGGGGCTGCAGGTCGGGGTCCACTGGTAGAGCTGGGGGCAGCAGGTGGGTCTCTTTCTAAAGCCTCCAAGAGTTTATCAGGTACTTTTTTTCAGGTCAGTTCCAAACTTTGTCTTTGCAGGACTCAATTAACTTTTCTTCTTTCTTTGGGTTTCTGAGTGGGTTGCATGTGGCTCCTGCTTGCCCCAACAAATGACTTCCCCCGTTGGAACCTTCAGCATGAAAAGATATGCCTGACTCCTAGGTGAAATGTGATCTTTCTGTGGCTGTAAACTTTAAACTCAATTTATTCTATCAGAGAGGTTTTTGGACAAACCTGTAAGGAAATTGTATCACACACTCACTGTTTTCTAAAGAACAGATTTCACGGAAGGAGAATTGATCTTGCAGCTGCATTTGATTTGGTAAAGTAACTAGGAGAAGAGAAATATGCAAGATCCTTTTAAGAGCACAACATGTTTAGTCATAAAAGTGTTTTTCTGAAGACCTCATCCTCTGCATGTTCTCAATTGCCTGGCCAAGGCCAAGGCGTTTACAGATCATACATGTACTGTTTCCAAAATGTATATGTAGACTCGTTAGAATGGTAAGGCCAAAAGTAAGTGGTTTACTGTAAGACAGTTTTTATACTCATCAATGTACTCAGTTTTGGAAACATACATGTTGGCATAAATTTCAAGACTATGAAGGCAGGAAATAGAATTGTAGGGTTGGAAAGAGCCATCCCATGACAATCTTTTGTTAGTATATAAAGAATCTGAAATCCCCAAGTTTTGTGGTTTTTCCTTAGGTCACCCAGTTAGACAGTATCTTAGCCTACTTTAGTAGTCCAGTCCCCAGATCACCTTCAACATTAAATTTCCCCAGTGTCCTCAGACTCTGACCACTGACCACTATCCTATACAGGTCATATGCAAGTGTCACTTCCTGACTTTGATACGAGTTAATGCATTGTTTAAACCAGTAATTGGAGAGCTTTGTGCCTGTGTTTAGAACTTGTTGAAGTTTCCATTTTCTTTTTTGAAACATCAAACAGGGAATTGGACTAAGCAAACCCACTGAGCAATGACAGAACTGCCACAGGGTGCATCGAGGATGCTGTGACTTTGCCACCATGGTTTTGTCTGCTCTGCGCCTCAGCCAGAGTACTGAGTTCTCAGTTTATGTGACTTCAGTTACAGACCAAGCCACACAGAAATGTTACATGTTTTTGCAACCTCTGCTTAGTGGATGGGTGCTGGATGACCCCTGCCTGCATGGTGGGAGAAATGCACCTGTTACACATGACAGCATTATGGACTGATCATATATTCCCAAACAAAACTTTCTTGAGCTGGTTTATTAGAAAAATAACCACTTTTTGCCAAGGGGAGATATATTCCTCATCCTTCTCTAGCTTTAAAATAACCAACTTGGCAAGTGCATAATACAATGGGGAAACATTAAGGGACCAGAGTAACTGTACTGCCCCTTGGAGATATGCCTGGGTCTTCAGGATGTGGTATGGGAGGAGGCAGAGGTGATGATACTACCCGATCCAGTGACACGCTGTGTACACGGGAAGGCAGTTCTAGGCCATTTTTTATTTACAAGTGCGGACTATATTGGAGTAAGGTGTTGTAAATTTCTCTTGTATTCCACGTGCCATGGGGAAGAGTTGCTGCCTCCTTGGATGACTCATGTTAAATGAATCACACTGCTAGTAGGCATGGTGTTGCACGCTTGTGATCTCAGCACTCTGGGAGGCTGAGACAAGCTCACAAGTTTAAGACCAGCCTGGGCAATTTAGCAAGACTGTGTGTCAGAATAAGAGTAAAATGGGCAGAGTATGTAGCTTAAGGCAGAAGCCCTGGGTTCAATCTCCAGTATTACAAACAAGCAAACAAATAAACAAACCCAGAACACAAAACAGAAAACCAGCCTAGATCCCTGTGCTTGTTCCTACGACCTCCTGCTCAGAGCATTCAGACAGAGAACACTATATAATGCCCTTCCTGAAATTCGTTATCCAGAAGTGGAAAAACAGAAGACAAGGCCAATCTACGTGGATGATACCTCCAGTGTGATGACTTCCACACTCATTCTCCTCTCTTTTTTCTCAGATCTTGATTGGGCATCTTTATAATGGAGCCACAAGTAATTTGCAAGTGTGTGCCCCCTACATTCAGCTATTTGGAAGTCTATAACAACCAACATGTTCAAGTAAGTCAGGAGAAAGACACTGTATGTATTTGTATACGTAGGGTAAAAGACATAAGCTCCCAGAAGACAATGATATGGCACAGGATTTTTTATGTTTTACTACAATGGCATTTATCTATCTTGCCCTTAATCATGTCTTGCGGCATGGTGCTAAGAACTGTTTTGTAAGCTCTGCTGATGTGGGAATATCTGCTGCTAACTTGTTTGGTCCTCTGAGAGTATGAGATTTGTGTGTTTGAATACAGATGAATCAAGCCCTGTCAGTGATTCTTCCAAATGGGGAGGGTCTGCAAGGACTGTCCACTGCCTTCTTCTTACCCCTTCCTTACCAGCTTGAAACCTTCCTCTTGGTGGGCTAGGATGGTTCTGCAAGCAGCCATGGTTAAACCCAGGGTGATTGCTGGAAGACGCTTGGAGCTGACTAAGAACAGTGACTGGATTATTGTGAGTTCAGGGAATGACTTGGCTGATGTTTCAGGGATAGCAAGAGAAGGAGAGTGGATGGCTGTGAACAGTGGGAGCTGGTATGACTTCCCTCCGGCTCGGGATTGTTTAGTTTGTAGAAATGTTAATACGGATTGGTGAGAGTCCATTACTGCGTAGGGCAGGGCCGTATCTGTTTCCCAGTAACTTCTGACTTCCGCCCGAGTATAATACTTGGAAGAGGTACCGAGCCTTCTGATGGAGCACGAGGTGCCTGCCTTGAAACAGGATGAAGGCAGCAAGTCCAGGAGTCTGGGTGACATTTTTGGCCATTCCTAACCCTGACCTTGCCCTGATCCTTTTTGTGTATCAGGTGGGTTTCCTCGTCACCTGGGGCTAAGGGCGTCAGATAAGATGCGGGTGGAGTTCAGTCTCCACGCTTTCTCTTATAATCCTCTCCTAAGGGAGGTACACTTTATGGAATTCGGGTAACATGTGTCACACATTTTGTTATTGTTCCCAGGTACCAGGTCATCATGGCATCTTTCATGTATCATGGTAAATTTTTAATGTTTTCTTTTTGTTTTTCCTATTTGCAAAAACGTGGCAGCTGTGTCTAGACATTCATAAGAACCCCTTTCTCACACAAAATCCTTTAAGCAGGATTTTAGGATAGTGATTTGAGGTTGTGCAAAAGTCCATATTAGGTGACTTCTCAGGAAACCATTCTTTCTAAATTTAAGGAACTGTTCTCCCACAAATTATTCATGTGTGATTTGGATATATTCACTAATGATGGAACACGGGAGCAAATCATGGGTCACAAATGAAGTAATACTTTTACTTGATGCCAGTATAAGTTTCTGTCTGTGGCCAGTGGTGACTGGAACCTGTTTTGTTGTTAATATTTGCAGTCCTAGCCCTGTTCACATGTCAAGTGACTGAGAAAGGATATGGCTCAGGATTATGCATATTGGCATGAAAAAGCCCAAGTGAGATTTTAAGTGTGCCACTAAACATTGATAACTTGACTAATTCTTATTATTTATTGCTGAAAGGAATTATGGATTTCTCCTAAAAAGATAGGGACACAAGGGGAAACCAAGATTATCTAGCAACATCTTAACGACTGGCACTTTTAAGTTTTACTGATAAATAAAACTCTCAAAGGTGAAATCTGCTGTTGGTCTATTACTTACCAAAATCATTTTTACAAAGAGTTTCCATTATGTCATTGTCATCCTCGTTTTTAGTTTTGCAGGCATCACATACCTTTGGAGCTAGAAATGGGAAACAGTCATTAGTAAGTTTGCTTTAGAAAGGAACAGCAGGTGGCATTTCAACAACTCAAAGGGGCCAAGCCAGGCAAGAGCGGCATTGTCCTGTGTGACCCCCTGCTCCTGCCTTCTCTGTAAAAGGAGGGCTACTCATGGCTAAGAAAGGCTTTGTGCTTTCTGTTTACGATTGCTCAAAATGAAAAAATGCCACGTGTTGTGTTCAATAAATGATGATTCCCAAATCCAAAGGAAGTGGTGGGTAGAGTGTGCAGGTGTGAGCCCCTAGTTAACTGGGACAGGTAATTTTTCAGTCACCCCCTCCCCCGCTACCACCAATCCAGTCTGCAAATATTATTTACAAGATCTGAGAAGAAAGCACTAAAAGATCCCAAGAGCGATTTGGAAAAACTCATAACCATAAAATACAGCTGAAAGATGGTCATCCTTAGCTGCAGGACGCTAGGGTGGCTCTTCTCTGCAGCGGAGCTCCATGTCACAGGGGAGTCATTTCAAGATATTTTTGGGTCTGCACCGGAAGAGGCGGCTGGCTTGTGTGAGGAGGGCGTAGGGGCTGCTTCCATCTTGGAAACACACCTCCCTGATTGCACCAGCTGCTCTGAGGGGCCGGTTCTCCTCAGACTTTCTGCCAAGCTTGTGCTTGTGTTAGGCAGAATTTATTGCATCACTCACCGGTGTCCTGGTACAGGTTTTTCTTGCCCCTCTTTGCCTGTTTCAGATGTTCAAAACAGACAAAAACAAAACCCAACCCAAAACAAAAACCTGTCCCCAAAGCTAATCAAAGATAAAGCAAAGCTATCGATGGGAGCTGACCAAAACTAGGAATTCTGTGTGCTTGCAAAAATCCCGCCAAAGCCTCTTCTAAAAGAACCTGATTATTTCTTGGGGGCGGGGGAGGTGTTCATTTATAAATGTGCTAATGCTGTCTTTAAATTTAGATGAGGGCTGGGGATTTAGCTTAGCGGCATAAGCGCCTGCCTTGCAAGTGCGCAGTAGTGAGTTCGATCCCTGGTACCCCCCAAAAAATTTAGATGAAATTTTATGTGACTTGTAAGAGTTATTGAACAAGTAAAAAATTCACAAAGAGCAAAATACGAAGAACATAAACTTTTGAAGGAGGGAAATGACTTTTTGGGAAATGCACAGTGTATAAAGTTAGTGCTAATAGTGGAAAGAAGCAAAAAGAAAAGCATCTCATACAAAGCTGCTTTAATTCTTCTCATCCAACCCAAATGTAACATTACCAATTAGGAGCTTGCAGGATGTATATAAACTGTTACTAACCTGTATTGGTTACTCTATGGTATATGTTGGACAAATGTTTGAAAAATGCCAAACATTTGCAATAAATTAGAAATCTAACCAATAAGATGATTGCAAACTCATGGTGCCTGCCAGGAAAGATTGCTAAACAAGTTTGCATTTTCTTTAACTAATGATGTCTGTAAGAAAACAATTGGAGGCCAAAAGGGAGATGCTGGCGAAGGCCCGAAGGGGATTAGGGAGCCCCCTTCCATCCCCAGGGACCTAAATCAGCCCTAACAGATTGTATACTTGTTTTCCTTTCAGGAAAACTAGCAAAGGCCCATAAGGTTTTCATTGCTTTGATGGTTTTTTTGCTCAGAAACTCCCCTGTTTTCTAAAAACTCTTTTGCGTGATTTTTTCCCAGTTAATCAAAACCACTCCTAAGATAAAAGCTGATAGTGATAGAGGATCGCTGGAGATTCCTTGTGTGTTCTCTTTCTCAAACACCTGGGAAGTTACAACCAATATTCAACTTCCAAATAGTCCAAAGCAGTACTGCTTTCCTGTCCCACACATCCACTAGCAAGGACACAAAGGTCACCTGTTTAGACACCTTGGTTCTCCTGCCTGTCCAGGGAACATTCCTGGGATCCTAGCAACTCGTCTGGCACTAAGAACGTGCGGACTGGGGTCCTCACCAACTTTCCCACACAGGAGCATTTGGAGGATCTCGGAAGGGTGGCCTCAGGCCCAGCATCTTTAGCAAGAATTGTGCATGTAGGAGAAAAGCCGTTTTCCCGTTTTCTTTCGCCGTCCCTTTTAATAGTAACTGGGGGTGGGATGGGAATAAAAGGGCGAGGGCAAGGGGTCTCCAATTTGATCCAGGCTTGTGGCGATAACCAGCCTGCGGGGTCCCCTTATGGCGCCTCACAGAGCCAGGAGGAATGGAGAGGGGGGCTCACCTTCTTCCGTGGCCGGCAGGAGGTGGTCGCTGCTAGCAAGGGGGATGCAGAGGTCGTTGTCCTGGGGAAAGCGATCACACTCGAGCATGTCGGGCCAGGGGAAGCCGAAGGCGGACATGACCGGGGCGCAGCGGTCCTTCACTTGTACGCAGAGCGAGTGGCAGGGCTGGATGGTCTCGTCCAGGTCATCGAGGCAGACAGGCGCGAAGAGAGAGCACAGGAACTTCTTGGTGTCCGGGTGGCACTGCTTCATGACTAGCGGGATCCACGCGCCCGCCTGCTCCAGCACCTCCTTCATGGTCTCGTGGCCCAGCAGGTTGGGCAACCGCATGTTCTGGTACTCAATGCCGTGGCATAGCTGCAGGTTAGCAGGGATGGGCTTGCAGTTGCTGCGTTTGTACGAGAAATCGGGCTGGCCGAAGAGAAAGAGTCCGCGCGCCGAGCCCAGGGAGCAGTGCAGGGCGAGGACAAACAGCAACAGCGAACCGGGGCGCTGCGGCATCGTGGGCGCACGACCCGCGAGGGGTGGAACGAGCCGAGCAGGGGAAGCGCGGGGCGCCGGAGCCCGAGCTCGTCCCGGGCCCGAGGACTCTGCCAGGCGAGTTTCGGGGTTTGGGAAACCAGCTCCGGGGGGTCCGACCCGGGGGAGCACAGTGAGCCGCGGCTGGGGCGCAGCCAGAGTTTTCTCGGCCTTTTTTATGCAAATTTGGAGATGAGGGCGGAGCCATCGGAGAGTAATCCGAGGAGGGCTGGTCACTACCTTCTGAGCCTCTGGCACTGGCAGGAAGGAAATTCTGGCTGCACCCCCTCCCCAGACGCTGCGGCTGCGCGCGCTCCCCGTTTGCCTCAAACAACAAACAAAACAGCCCGGCTCTGCCTCTGCGCCACACAGCGGGTAGCGAGGCGCAGGCTGCGGGAGTCGGGGACACGGGGGCCACAGGCGAGCGGCCTGGCAGCCTGGCTCCAGCGGAAACGCGCTCCGCCCCCAGCCGGCTTCGCAGCGCCTCAGCCCGCAACGTCTGCTCGAGCCTCCGCTTTGTGCGGCGGAACGGCGGCCCCGGCAGCCGCAGGCCCGAGTCCTCTGCTCCTTTGTGCCTTGGGCTCGAGCCCCGGACTTGCGCGCCCGAGGCGAACTTGGTTTCCCACGAGATCTCTAAGTAAAGTTCAGCCGCCTGGCCCATGCAGTGCGATTCCTCCTGCTCTTAGGGAAAAATAAATACAATTAGAAGTATACATAGACTGCGAACAATACTTAATAGGGAAAACGAAATACATATATATATATATATATATATATATATATATATATATATATTTATTCCTGGAAAACTGCGCTCTTGTGGAAACTCCTCTGCAGTCTCACCAGGGTAGCACAGGCTTGCTCACCATTTCCCCTTTTTGGAGACGAGGCTTTGCCACCTTCAGTGAGTGGCGTGACCCGGCGCTTCATGGGCCCAGCATAGACCTGCGCTTAACGCAGGGGCTCCAGAAAGCTGCCCAAAGATGGTGCCAGCCCGAAACCGGCGGGGCGGGCAGAGCCAGGATTCCAGGCTGGAGATGCACTAGGCTACTAGGGGCCCGGGTGGAGTCTGCGCCTTCATCCTCCGCGTACCGGGTGGGGGCGCCGTGCTTGGCTGGGGCGAAGTAACGAGCCGACCCCTGCCCTCCTGGGGCTGGATATCCGGTGTCTTTGAGGATACAGGGCTCTGAACTGGGAAGAGGAGGCCAGGGTAGGGAACATTCTCCAACCCCCCAATCCCACTCCGAGCAGATCCAAAGGGATTATCCCCACAGAGCGAGGCTCTTTCATGTAAGGGGGGCGCATTGTTATTACTTCCCGGACTCCCAGAGCCCGCTGAAGGCCCGGACCCTGGCGGCTCTGTTTCCCTCCTTCCGGAGGATGCAGTAGCCTTGACACCCCACCCACTGCCCCAAGTCGCGGGGTTCTTGTAACTTAGAGGAAGGGGTACAAGAGCGGTTGGTGACAGCCCGCTAAGTATTACCTCCTACCCGTTCTTGGTCGTGGACTGCTGGAAGATCGGCACCCGAAGGGAACACGCCTTCTAAACCCCAAGATCTGGGCCTCTGAAACGTGGGAGCGGCAAAAGGCCACGCTTCTCCTGAACTGGCTCTGGACTTTCCTTCTCTAACTTAAGCACCTTGAGGTTTTAAAGCTCCTCTTCCCAAACTTCAGCTACTTTGCAAAAACAAAACAAAACAAACAAAACAACAATACCCAAAGAAAACCTGGCTAAACAGCTGATCGGCGCTGGCGCGCAGAGGAGCAGGCCATGGACTGGCGAGTGGCAGAAAGGGTCCTCTCGCTGCACCGCCCGCATCCCCAGCGCGCCTCCTGGGGCTACCTCCACCTGCAGGGCCCTTAGCTGGGGCTCGAGGAGCCCTAAGCCTTTCACAAGGATTTGAGCTAGGCTCCGCCACACGCCGGAGAGCTGCGCGACCCCAGGGCATTGTCTAGGGAGCCCAGGTGGCAGCGCTCGCCGCCAGGGGTCGCCAGGAGTCCCGCTCGAGTCTGCCATGGGGCCGCACGCAGGGTCTGAGTTCTGCCCTTCTTGGGGGCCCGGGCGCCCACTGCGGTCTACCGAGCGCCCCTCTGCAGTGCGCGCCGCAACCTGAGCCCCATCCTGCACCCGCCGCGTCCTCCTCTTCACTCGGGTCATGCCCCCTCCCTTTCCCTTCCCCTCCACCTCGGAGACCTGCAGAGTGCGGCCTGCGGCTGCTAGTGGGAGGGGGCCGGGTAACCACCTCCTGTGGCGGCTGTCGCTGGCTGCGCGGAAGGCCTGTCCGGCAATGCGCTGCCGCCGTCCCCTCTCACCTTTCCCGCGCGGGTCGCCGTGCAACTGCTTCAGGCAATTCAGAGCCCCGCGCCCCGCGCCCCGCCGCCGCGCCCCGGTTACCCCGGGCTCTTCTCTGCGCCGTGCTGGCCCCGCGGTCCCTAGGTTCCTCCAGCCGTGTACTTGGACGCAAAGCCTCCCCAGGCTTTTGTTTTGCGGAGTCCACGCTCACCCCCTTCTCGGCCATTTAGTACCTGTGCGTTTTATACACGGAAAGCCTGCTCCCCACTGTTAGGAACCAAGGTGGGCGCGCACCCCACCGGACTCCCAGAACCGCGCCGCGAGCGCTACTCACCCGGGGCTGCTGGGGTCTTCGGTGACCCGGCCCAGCCCTCCCCGCGCGACCCAAGTGCTGCAGGCTCGAAGAGCGCAGATTCTGGCTTCGCGCCTGCGTCTCTGCTTTCCTGTCCTCAGGATGCTGAAAATCGAGAGCCTCCCACCCCCCACCCCAGCCCGATCTCTCCAAAACAGTTGGGCTGCTGGGTTAAACCAGCGACGGCTGAGAGAGTTTCCGGCGGGCAAGACCCTGGCACTCCTGCGCGGAGACGCTGTCCTGCCCCGGGGGCTCCAAGTGCGGAGTCCCATAACCCCTGGGCATCCGCGGGGGGCAGGGAGAGCGAGGTTCTTCACCGACTCGCGAGTATACCCGGGGAGCGCACGGACGCTTATTTCCCAGAGGTAAAAAAGAGCGACGCGCGTCCTGTGCGCTTTTCCTATTTCCACAACCAGCCCGGGCCGCCAGGACTTGGAAACTAGTTTCTTAGTCCCCGGATGTCCATACCACGGACTTGCCCTGCTTTGGGGCCGGAAAGTTTGGGGTCTCCCGGACTCTTGCAGAAAGGCACGGGATCCTGGAGAAGGGCGCGTCACAGCCCTTCACCGAGGTCAGCGCGGTCACACGGGGAGGGCTGTGCAGGGGACGCTATAGAGGACCGAGGGAGCTTTGTCTTGTGAAATGCACCTTGCCACTCGGCAGGTCTGTATGATTGTGATCCTAAGGTACCTAAGCGGTTACTAGGAAACTGAGGCATTGAGGGGTTAAGTAACTTGAATCAGGTCGCCCCGTAAGTGGTACAACCACAGCCCTGCAAGCAGCTCGGTGGAAATACGCTTCAAGCGTGCCCTGGGGGCCGTCCTGACCGTTGGGTGTCCCTAGCAGCAGTGTCGCTTGGCTTTCATACCCTCGCGGGCTACCAGATGGACGACGACTCTTTCTCGGTCGGGGACGTGTACGGCCCGGCCGGCCCATTGCGCGCACCCGCGGACGTCCTTCCCCAGGCCGCCGTGTGGGGGGGCCGTTTCCCGAAGCAGAGCACGTCCTTCCGCGAGGCACAGGCTCCGAAGCGTTCCCTCGCTTTACTGGGGCGGGGGCTGGGTTTCTCACCCCCCCACTCCACCGCACCCCTCCCCGCCACACAGCAAGGAGGAATGGGCCACCGCCTGTAGAGCCTCGCGGGGAGGGGGGGGCACGCCTAGGCTCCGACCTAGATTCAGGCCCCGATTTCTGGGGATGCGACCAGGATGCCCCCTCGTTTTCAGCAGAGTTGACCCCGAGGGCGGGCAGGGTACCAACCCTTCACTGGGACTCTGCATGTGGCTCCTTATCTGGGATTCCAAGCGCCCCTCATGTGAACACAAGGAAGGTGCCCATGCCCACTGTCCCCTCCCTGGCGGGGGCCGATTTGCAGAGCAGAGTCCCCCCCCTCCACCAGGAGGGGCGGCCGAGAAGCAGCCTGTGGCCTGGGGCAGGAACTCCCTGGTCCCCACGCGCAAGCCGCGCCAGGCCTACCCCACGAAGGAGCGCACCCTGCAGGAGCAGCAGTTAGCGCTGGTGTGAGCCCTGTAGCTGATGTGTGTGAACCCCTCAAATTCCAAGTTCTCTTTGTCCCAAGTACAGGGGACTTGCTCCTTGAGAAGGACCCTGGACGTAAAAAATGGATACTTTTGGACATCTTTAAAAAAAGGCTAAAAATTAATGTCCCCAACATGATGAGGGTAGTTACACCTCCGCTCGTGACGCTTTCATGCTCTTCTGTGACCACAAGGGTGCTTTGGTCCCTGGGTGCCATGGACGGGAGCAGAAAGCTGTTTACAGGGCGCCTCTCGCAGGAAAAGGTCGAGGTTTGGCACCAGGGTGTGTGTTTGATGCCTAGGAAGGTACCCGGTTTCCCAGTGTTCTGCTGTTTCTCCACTGAGAAATGATCCCCAAAACTGGAGAGAGGGGGTGGAGCCAGAGCGTGGCAAGCCCTGTTTACACCCAGAGATGTTTCTGCTTAGAAACCGAAAGACAGACACCAAACCCTGCAAAAAGGGGGTGGGGGGGGGCGTGTTGCTCATTTCAGCGACCTCCGCCTGGGGGAAGGAAATTCCCGTTCTGTTGAGGGCACGAACTCCCCAGTGGCAGCCTTTTAGTTACGGGCCAAGCTTTCAAATTTGCTAAACCAGTAATAGTGTCTCGGTCTTTGGGTTCCAAAGTTTGACATTTTGTCTGTTTATTTGCACTCCTAATTGCAGAAAGATTTGCTGCTGTGTTTTCTTTCGTCTCCCTGCTGCTTTGCCTCCAACTTTCTCTTTCCGGGGTTCCAAGAGTTTTTCTGCCGACTGCTGTTGGAGCTGCTGCTGAGGCTCTTGAAACGAAGGGGCTCCTCACTGCTCACATTGGGAAAGTCTGAATGGAAGCAGCAGAATCCCAGGGTCATTCACAGAGGGCAGCCCACAGCCCGGAGTCCAGGGAAGCCAGATCTGCGCACTGTCTGACATGAACAGCAGGGCTCTCGGCTGCACTGGGGCCTCTCCCTGGTGCAAATTTATTGCCCCAGATAAGAGCCCCGAATCGACACAATACAAACTCGGCCTGTAAAGCGGCAGATGGACGGAGTTCCCTGCGCATGTACAGTCTTTCTAGAGTAAAAAGCCCTTTTTACTCCAGAATAAAAAGCCTTTTGTCATCCTTACGGAACTGACTTTCACTTCTCCCTACCCCGTATGTTTGTTTGTCTGTTTGGGTCTTTCCCTTTAATGTGACATTTTCTCTGCAGGCTAAGATTCATTTTTGTCAGATTCATTAAAGTGATTTACCCTTTCAGGACATACTGGGATGGATTAAGTTACAGGATTCATAGTGACTATGAAATCTAAATTAGAAGAGCTTTAAAAAATTTATTATTATTATTTTTTTAATAGAAGGCTAAGAGTCTATCCTGTAACTTTGAACGGAGTTAATCCAGTTTAATGAAGATGTAGCAATTCCGGCTGAAATCACTGGCGCTATTAATGAAGTTGCAGCAGGGATTCTCATGGTTCTTAATAGTTTGTAAGTCTTCAGTGGTACCGCACGGGTGAAGTACGATGTACAAGTCACACTTGCAAATGTTACACTGGGCTCCAGGCCAGTCTGTAGTGTCTAGTGATCATCTTGGCTGTGTTGTACAAAGCTTTGCTGTTTTTCCTTCATTTCCTTGAAGTCTTAATTAACTAAAGAAGTTCTTGACAAGGTTTGCCCTGGAATAACATAAGGAGGGAAAGAGTACTTTTATGACTAGAAAGACTGCTTTTTCTGGATTAAAGTTTCAACCCGATCATCTGAGGTTTTTCTGTTACCAAGTTCCCTGGGAGGACTATGGAAAACACATCTTTAACAGCTTTCTTCTTGATGGCAACGAGTTGAAACCTTTGGTTTCTGCTGGGTTTTGTTCCGTTCGGAAGATGCAGGGGTGGTAGGAATGGAAATGAGGGAAGGGAAGGGTGAAGGGGTCAGTTTTGTTTTGTGTCAGGCTTCAAAATCAGACTTTCTCATTTTGGCTTTAAAAAAAATTTTTTTTGGAAGATGTCCTGTTATTCCTTTGGGTATTCCCATGGTATCTGAAGATAGTTTTTGAAATTATTTCTATGGAATGTCATCATGTTATCCCAGGCAGCACAAATATTGCACCTTAAAGAAGAACTATTTCAAGTTCCTTAGGGATTAATTCCATCCATCTAGTCAGAAGACCCTTGGGCCTTTATCGAGTACCATCTGGATAGTGAAAAGATCCCTGTCCTTAAGAGATTTTTGTGAAGTATTTGTGGATAAAGGTGACATTCTACTTTGCATTTAACTGAAAGGTGAGGATGGTACGTATTTCCCAGGATAAAGAACTTTTCTGACTGCACTTGGATAAAGGATGAAGATCTTTGTAAAGTGAAATGTGTGTTGCTTGATAAAGTCATTACAAAGTGAAAGCTAACAATTCACTTGCCGGCTGTGTGAAACACAACCTGC
This sequence comes from Dolichotis patagonum, assembly GCA_004027295.1. Lineage (NCBI taxonomy): Eukaryota > Metazoa > Chordata > Mammalia > Rodentia > Caviidae > Dolichotis > Dolichotis patagonum. The sequence goes on along the minus strand of PVJX010006592.1, from coordinate 57,627 downwards.
ATTGTGCTTCAGTTGAATTGTGATGGAATAATCTTCTTGAGAAAAGTAGACAATGAGAAAAAATCTTCTGTAAACACTTTCAGCAATCTGGTCCTAGCCTTGATATGAGATCAGCAAAAGCTACCAAAGGGGAGAATGTACATTGAGAGAAAATTATTTAAGATCTTTATAAAATTATTAGGTTTATTGGTACAATTTAGATACACATATTGGTCGCATTCATCATAGGGAATGTAAGGTCTTGAAAACCTAAACTGTGATGGGAGAATGGGGAAAGGAAGGAAGGGAAAAGGAAAAAAATATATATGCAAGATAGCTAAGATAGTTATACAGCTAGCATCTCTTAGCTCGTTGAAAAGAAAGGTTTGTGCTAATATTGCTTGGACAGTATTTCATGCCTATATCTTATACTGTGAACAACTATTATGGATATAACAATATGCAATGTTCTAATTATTGTTACTCTCCTACTAGCCTGTTTTGAAACTGTTACATTGTTATTTTTTTCTCCACCCTCCTTCCCCCAAATTGTTTTGTTGACCATATCTCTAAGGTCAGAGATATGTCAGTGTCCCTGATCTGATCATTACTCATTGTAGATTTCTTCTCTTTTTTTTTGTCTTTTTGAGACAGGGTTTCACCATGTAGTTCAGGCTGGCCCTGAGCTCACTTTGTAACACAGGCTGATCTTGAACTCGTAACAATCCTCTTGCCTCAGCCTCCTGAGTGCTGGAATCATAGGCATGCACCACATGCCTGGCTTGTACATGCGTTTTGAAAAGTCACACTATATTGCATAAATACTTGCAATTACTGTCAACTGAAATAAAAAAGGTAAAAACCTCAAACTGTAATAGATACATGGGAGATTCTCATGACTTCTTTGATAGATGATGTACTCAAAACGTCTCTGCTAACAGCCAACAACAGGAAAGATGACTGAAGGAAATTAAGTTAGTATGAAACTTTTCATTCACAACTTGCTTGTTACCCTCCAAATTGTCTTTTTTTAAAAAAAATATCTCTTCTATGTAGAAAGCTCAAAGTTATAAAAAGGATCATGGAAATTTTTAAAATTTTATTTCTCAGAACTACAAAAATGTGAGCAATGGTTACAGTCTTCTTTTGACTTAAGAGAAAAGTGAACATACATCAAGCTTTATAAAAATTCAAGCAAGCGATGCATACTGTTTATAATAACTTTTCATATGTCACAGTAGAGAATGATGTGGTAATGAATCATTTCTGAATATCTACTCAAACCAGATTCAGTTTCAGGAGTGGAAGGCACTGCCTTGATGGTTACCTTCTGCCTCCCCACAGCTCCCAAGTGGAGCTATCATTGTAGTGGCTGAATTATACCAACTGTGATTGGGATGGCTCTGGGTAAACACTCGTCTAGATTTCTCCCAGGATACAAGTTTGAGCATAATATCTTCTGGCATTTGGGCAGGTTAGCCAAAAATCAGAAAGCATTTTTCTTGTTTTTCTCAGTATGATAGTTCCCATATCAGCTTGTCTGAAAAGAGGAATTTTTGATTTTCAGAGGAAAATAACAAAGCCAATAGCGCTTTTCTCTGAACCTCAAAAATGGCGTGGTTAGAATTTGAGAAGGGTTAGCTCTTACTTTTTCTGAATCATTTTTCCCATTCATGTATTTTAAGTATCCCTTTGTGTAGACAAGAATGTCCTCTGGGAATCAGATCTTTCTGCTTCTTGGAGAGCACACTGCCAGTTTTGCTTACTCTGAGGATGACAGGGAAGGTGGAGAGACTGTCGCTTTGGAAGAGGACAGTGTCAGACTAGATCCGACCCAGACTGGCCCCTATGTGTAGTGTCCCTGGTGTTCACTAGGCCCATAAACCCTCTACTAAGGATCTTCATGGTGCCACGAAATAAGTTAGAATCTGTCTCATGTGTCATGTTGATCCGCTTTTTATTTGCAGAACTAATTTACCTAAAATAGGTTTGTTTTTATTTATAACACGTAACAGGCTATCCTTTATGTGCAAGGGTAGTCTTACTGAATGTTGATTATTAAGATGTGCACCATCGCTTGCTTTCATAGAAGTAAAAATCATGTACGTTGATTTATGTAAATTATTTTTCCTAATTCTCCTTACAGCCACACACTGGTACTCATTTTCAGGATGGTAATATTGAAATAATATTTGGCCATCAATGGAGAAATTTGACTTTTACTCAGAAATTTCATAAAGGGCTCTGGGCTTCATTGTGATGAAAATCACAGATCACATATAATTACACGTTAGTCAGGATGGGTGAGGTTATGCTGCTGTAACGCTTACTACCAAACAACAGAGATTTGTCTCTTGTTAATGCAGAACTTTTTGTGGGGCCTTCTGGGGCAGCTATTTTCCCAGTTCAGCATCCTCAGCTCCTTTATGTGTGGTGCTACCATACAATGACAGGCTCCTACAACTGCTAGATGGCAAGGTGAGTTAAATACTTCACTGGGAGTTAAATGCTTCCATTTGGAAATGACACATGTCACTCACTCACAGACTAGAAAGAAGACTACCCCTAACATCAGAGGAGCAGAATATGAGCTTCCACCTTGTGGCGAGAAGTAGAAAGAAGCTGCACATTAGGGAACTGTATGAATACCTACCACATAGACGTACCCTTTTCACATTTCTTGCCTTAAATAATGCTCAAGGTATTACAATTAATCAATAACTTTCAGTCACTAAATACTATTAAGTTTTAAAAATGAGATTCTCTAAAGTTAGAGCTAGTAAACAAACTACACTGGAAAGAATGACATGAACCCTATTCTGTGATTATGCTTTGATTTGCATCACTGCAGAATCTATAGATTATGATCTGATTTCACTGCATTTGCAACTGGCAATGTCAACCAACATGAAAAAAGGATAGAATACTGTTAGGAAGACTAGAGAAATAAAAAGCTGCTGTCTGTAGCCAAGGGGCCTAAGCTGATGTTCCTAGAAAAGTTCTTGTATGTCTCTAACTGGCTATTTTAGATTCTCATAGAAATGCTTATAAGAAATAAGAGCATTACTAATAGGACATATCAGGGGAAATATGCTTCTAAATCTATTTATATCATATAGCTGAGGATGAGAATACTGAAAAAAAGGAACCTGGAAGGCTAAAACATTTCAAAAGAAAGCAAGGTGCTTTCTGAATTAATGTCTGCTAATTCTGAATTAATTGTGAATTGATGTCTTTGAGGAAACTGGAATGTGTGGAGCTACATACAGTACATGCTATGGTCTATTGTGTAACATGAATTCCTGATCTTTACAGAGTAGATATTTTTTTTTCCATTTTGAGGTGATCCAGCTATGAAAATATGTTGAATGTACCATAAATTTCCAGGATATTTGGTAGGCTATGGATCGAGGGAAGGAAGATAAAGGAGCTCTCCAAGCTATTTTGATGCTGTTTCCCATGGAGCAGCAATGACAGAAAGGGGAAGAATATGCTTTATCACTCTCCCTGGAGGGAGGGAAATGATTTTCTTAAAGTTTTTTCTTCTGGGTGGTTACCGCCAAAGAAAGCAAATCCTGCGGTTTAATTTGAGATATATTATTTGGTGCTGGGAGAGGTCATCATCTCCCAAGATGGTGTCCAGGACAGGCTGATGGTAAGAACTGAGACTGGATTTAAACCTGGCTCCACTGCTGTTGAGCTGTGGGCTTCCAGAAAGCTTAGGTAAACTCGCAGGGCCTCAGTTTCTTCATCTGCAGAATAAGATGAGAACAACAATGACAAACCCTTGAGAAAATCAACCTAAAGACAGGAAAGGTTTGTGAGGCTCACAGCATTGGGGATTGCAGTCCGTGACCAGCTGACTTGCTGCTTTGGACCCAAAGCAGCACAGAACATCATGGTGGAAGAAACCAGTTCAGCTTGTGGCCAGGAAGTGAAAAAGAGGGAATGATCAAGGGCCTGGGGCCTGCTATCTCTTCCAAGGGCATGCGCACAATGACTTAACCTCCTCCCTCCAGGCTCCACATCCTAAGTATCCCACCAGCTGCCAGTAGTGCCACAGGCTGGAGCCAAGTCTTTAACACAGGAGCCTTTGGGTGGCACTTACCAAGCCATAGATATCATGCACCAAATGTTCATGGGGTGAATCACTTACAGGAAGTACACAGTCAGTGCCTCGTATGGTGCTGTTTGCTATTTTATTCCACCAGGTAGTCAGTGGCGCCTGTGACAGCCAGCTGTAGCCACAGAATCTTTCTCTGGGGACTCACCGTATGGAAGTAATGAGGTGTTAGGAGACTTCCCTAGGTCACACACACACAAGAGAAGCCCCAGCTGGACCAGGAATGAAGCCCACACCATCAGTTTGGAAAGGGGAAAACAAATCTGACTTATGCTCTGTTGCATCTCCAAAAGAAAACCAGGCTTGCTAAATCAGAAATAGATCTAATTATTTAAAAAATGCTGTTACTGTTGTTACAGTTTGAATTGTGAGTCAAAATTGTCTTACAAACTAGATGGCAAGTAGTTGAAATATTAGCTGAGGGAAATAGTTCTGGCACTCCAAGAAGAACCGTTGTAATTAATCTCCATTGGTAATCTCTTCAGGGTGACTATCCCTAATTAGAAACATGCTCTGCAAAGCCATCCAGATTCTAAGCCTGGTGATGGCAGGAAAGCATTTATGCTTCCTGTACCAATGTGGTCACGAGGCCGAGTGCAGGCTTTGCAGGCAGCAAGTGTGTAATCCATGTAGGTTGTTACTGCAGCGAGGGGTAAATACAAGATCATGTGCTCAAGGTGAACGCAGGACAGGAGGTTTTTCCTGGAATGGCACCATTGCCTTCCCCAGTTACAATCCACGTGGAAGAGGCAAACTTGGTTCTGACAGTGTGAGCCACAGCTTCTGGAGTGTGGCCTCCACATGTAGCCTTGATCTTCAGAAACAGTGGACAAACAGCTGAGTGGTCCAAATAGTGAAGAGTGCAAACCTGTAAAACCACCGGGGCAGCATGACCAGTGCCTTTGGATAAGTTCCTGGTGAACGTCATCTCTGTGCAGAGACAGTCCCATCTCTGGGTGTGCAGGTGATAGCTTTTCACCCCGTGTTCCAAGTGCACCCCACCTTTACCAACACGGTTCTGTTCAGTGCCACCTGTTCTCTTAGAATACTAACAAGAAGACTTACGGGTCTTAACTTACGTGATTAAAACTGTGTTGCTCTGCATCGTGGCAGAACACGCACGATGTAAAATCTGCCCCTTTAACTGTTTTTAAGTGTATGGTTCAGTGAACTAAATTGAAATGCCTACTTTTAAAACCAAAGTGCTATTCATGTTTTGGAGTACAGTATTTACAAACTCATTAGCCTTTTTTTCTTGATATTGCACACTGAATTCAGAGCTACGTCCCAGTCCTCTGACCAAAGGGATGCAATGGGACAGAAAAGCAGTGACATCCTTATCATACAGTAAGTTCTCTGAGCAACAATTTTTGTAAATCATATAGTGGAGAGGGAAATAGAATTTATTGACCAGAATAAAAGTATGGTGTTAATATTAGAGCTTCTTCTTGCTATTCTCTTGCTATTCTCAAAAGAATTGGTTGGATTTGCTTCCAACTCAGTACAGATCACAGATCTCTAGACTCGGTGCCTCTTTTGAATCAACAATAGTGGAACAAATCTCCTGACTCTTGAACCTGCTAGATAATTCTGGAGTTATTTTTCTTATAGTAGCTGCAGCTTCAGAGTTGTGACCCAGATGGGGAAAACAGGTCCATTAACCTTCTCACTTGGAAAGACACCACAGGTCCTTCCTTTTTGTCCTGTTTGGTAAGATCCTATCTGCCCTCAGAGGCCTATTTCAAATACTCATGTCCCAAAACTGGGAAAAGGTGATGTCATTGTGGAAAGACCAGGTGTTTGAGAAATTAAGGAGCCAGAGGGAGAAGGGGCCAGAGTCAAGTGTAAACCTTTACATGTGCCTTTGTTTGATTTTAAATTTCTAGATAGCAAAGGCCAAGTCTGTTTGCTGTTGGAGGAGACAATCCTCTTCCATGGAGAAATTAAAGTGTGTAGAGAAAAATGATAAGACTCTAAGTGCTGGAAAAGACATTGGAAGCCAGTTGGCCTATCCTCCCACCCAATGCGCCATCCTGACATGAATTCCTATTCTTGAGCACTCGGGAACAGGTGCTCCTCATGAGCTGTTTCTCAGGATTATTTCTCTCCCTTCCTTGTCTCCTGTGTTCATCAAGAAAGCCTTGATTAGGGAAGGGCACTGCATTAGTTTGTGAGGAGGCTGTAACCAAACTGTCAGAGGGGGTGGCTTCAATGTCAGAAATGTATTTTCTTACAGTTCTGGAGGTCGGAGACCAAGATAACTGTGTGGTGAGTGGTTTCCTTCCTTGTCTCACAAATGACCATCTTTTTGCTGTTTTGACCTCTGTGGTCATCTTGCTCTGTGAACAAGAGTCTCTTACTCTTGTTAGGATACCAGCCATACTGGATTAGAGCCTTACCTTTAGCCTCATGTGAATTTCATCATTAATTTAAGATCTTATTTTCAAACACAGTTACATCTGGAAGTGTTGAGAATTGGAAATTCAACATGAATTTTTGGAGTGGTGAGGAGAACACAAATCAGCTTATTACAGATGTTCTGAGTGGAGTTAGACGAGGGCATTCCAGGGAGTCATGAAGACCCCACAGATATGCTGAGATAGGTGTTCCTCCTTTAGTCTTTGGGGTGACTGTGTAGGACCAGGGGCTGCTGAGCACAAGCTCAGCTGCCTTATTTTACTCCAGTGCATCTTTCAAGGGTGTAATTTTCTACGTATCACAATATGAAAAATGCTATAAAATGCTGGTGGCAGATCTGTATCTTCCAGGCACCAGAAACGTAATGTTTATTATTATAAATTAATGTATTTTTTTGGTAAAGTGGCCATGAACACTCACCACCTCTGCTACACAGTACAAATGCAGAGAGGAGAGAAAACTGAAAGCAGGGAAGTCAGCTAGCTGAGTGCACAGGAACCCCCCTCACTCCCACAGAGATGTCCTGAGGCTCAGCCTGGCTGGCGAGGACGCACCAGGTTGGGCACAGTCTGCTTCACTGGCTGGTCACCAGCAGTCCATGGGGACATGAGGAAATGGCACCAATGTGTCCACCTGCAGCCTGTCTAGGCAGGGTGTGGAGTTTGGCAGACAGTTGTTTTTTCTTGCAGCCAGATTTCCTGATGAAGTGAGGAGTGTGTTGGGAATATCTACCAATTCCTGTTTGTTCTCTCAGCCCAGGGACACGCGATCAGAAGGATGTCTATGTCGCTGACTAGGTAGTGATGAGAAATTGGCCTTATCAGGAAGGAGCAGCTCTGAGGCTCAGCAGCTAGAAGCAGCCTGCTGTTCCTCCAAGCTAGCTCGGATCTGCTGCACCAGCATCCTTCTGAGCTTCCAAAAGTCAGCAGAAGTGAGCCTTCAGGGCCATCACTTGTCCTCACTCATTCACCTGGAGCCTTCTTTTTTTTTTTTAACCAGTGTCTTTGTCATGTGACTAGTGTCTCATCAGTCCTGATTGCAGTGACACAGACCTGCAGTATGGAAGGGCAAGCTCTGACCTGGAGTGACTAACACAGGAAGTTACTGCCACCTTTCCAACAGCTGGTGACCCAGCCAGCCTCAGGAGCTGACATCATTCACCAGGAAATTCTTGGCAGACAGTATTTCTTCTTATGTCTGTCTTCAACTGGGTCTGATTCATTTGTTGCTCTCCTTTGCCATTTTTTTTTCAGTTACAAGCTTCCTTTATCTTCTTTTAAAAGTTACTATTATTGTTGTTTTGCTAGGTATGAAGCCTAGGGGCTCACTCATGCTAGGCACGTGCCCCATCACTGAATTGTACTCCTGACCCCAATTGTTAGTTTTAAGTACCTTGACTTGTTATTCGGGTTGGATCTGCAGCAATGAGTAGTGTCTTCAATTCTCTTTTTTGTTTTCTTCCAAGAATTGCTAGATACTGCTGCCAGTCTGTCTGGTTTTCTGTCTGGTTAATGAACTTGTGATTTGGTGTTGTGGCTGTGCTTGGATGATTCCTCCTTCCTGCTCAGGTTTTCATGGACATCTGGCCCTTCTTCAAAGAAGCTGCCTTTGAAGTGTGTTTCCACCTGACTTTCTGCCTGCCAGGGGTCCAGCATTTGGGCACCATCAGCCATGCAGTAGGCAACTGAACTTGTTCTTTTACCTCAATTACATAGTTCCTCTTTTTCTTTTTCTCATAAACCATTTCTTACTAAATTATTATCTCTAGCTAGAAAAAGATACAAATTCAAGTAGGTCTTTGTGTGCCAATTCATACAGGATTTCAGAGTCACTGGAAGTGCAATCTGTAACTCCAAGGAAAATCAAGTGGGCTGAAATTTGAAGGCAAGGAAATAAGCAGAATCTTACCAACTGAGCATATAAATGAAGACAGCTGTGTGCCTTTGAGAGTTATTTTAACCTGTTTTTCTCTATAAAACTAAAATCATATACAATAAAACAAAGCATAGAAACATTTATATTTGAGCATTTATTGCAGTATTGTGCTTTATTTCATGTACATTTCACCATAGAGAATTTTAATTTAAATTAGAAATAGCTTCAAGTAGTAATAGAAGTATTCATGTAATGCTTACAATACATAGAAGGACCAGTTCTAAGCCTTTGCATTTATTTACTTATGTCTCACAGTACTTTATGAGTTAGATACCATTATCTCCATTTTATGGAGTAAAAAGTGAGGCACAGAAATGCTAAAGATCTCTTCTGAGGTCACACAGCTAGATCTGGACTCTGCTCTCAGAACCTCTGTACGTTGGTGAAGATTTGGTGTCACATGTGATGTGTAAAGTAAAGCCACGGGTGTTCAGAACTGGGTGGTCCTCATTTTAGAACCAGACCCATCCCTGGCTGCAGAATAAGTAACCCTTAAACTACTTATTTAAAACAGGCAGGGTTTAGTTAAGAAGAGGTTAAGAATATTTTGTGATCACAAGCAAACTTACACTTTTTAGGTTGTGGCTCCGTTCGTATTACCCAAGGAAACCAAATGTTGAATCATGAAAAATCTGATTTCTAGCACACACGGTCAGCAATGCAACTTCTCAGGGATCTGGGCACTTACACGATTTAGCCTCACACACAAAAACCAGAATCACATAGTTTTATAGCTGGAAGTTTATACTGACCTTTCTCTTCACAGGAAAGGAAGCTGAACAGGGAGCTGAGGAGCTGACCAGCTTGTGTAGAGGGCGGATGGAAGAACTCCCAGCCCAGCCAGACAGTCCCACAGCCTCAGGAGCCCTGTTTAATAATCTGGGAGTCACACGACGCAGCGGCACAGTGATCGTCCTCTCTGATCAGGTGACTGAATAATGACTGAAACCGTCGCTCCTATGTCTAGGGACGTGTTGTGTGAATCCTTTCTGGCTATCACAATGCCGGCCAGAAAGTGAATCGGTGTTGAAAGGGGAGATGGTAAAGAGAGTAATAGGTGACTGAAGTTTCAACAGTAAGAAGTCCTTGTGTTTCAGACCTCCAGTGTTTTCCTTGGCGTGGACACCATTTTCTTTAAGGGGGAAGAAAGGCAAGTGAATCATTGTCTCCTTTCTGTGTTTCAGTTTAGTTCCTTGGTCTGTTTTTCAATAATGGACATGACCTAAGATGTTCTGGAGCTAAGGCCTTAGGGTCTAACTGCCTTTCTTCCCTCTCTCTTCCATCCTTCTTCCTTCCTTCCTTCCTTGTTCCTCCCTCCCTTCTTTCTTTTTCTTTCTTTCTTTCTTTCTTTCTTTCTTTCTTTCTTTCTTTCTTTCTCCTATTTATTTAAAATAAATGTTTGTGTGTGAAAAGTAGCATCAACCAAAGCTTTGCAAATATTTTCACAGTTGCTCCTGAAAGCCAGGGATTCTGCCTTCTCCTCCACAGACTGCCTGAGTTTAGCGGTGTCTAACACAGTCCGTGGTCAGTTTCAAATGAACTGAAATGTATCTCTTTAATCCAGGGACTCTTCTTTGGAAAGCCAAAGCAGGACTGGCTGGAAAAGTTGGACAAAAATAAGAGAGCAGCCGCACCATGTACATGTGTGAATCAAGTACTTTCGCTGCTTGAAATTGAGACCTGCAATTTTCCATGAGTCTGAACACATGATCACACCAGGAAGGCCTTAAACATTTGACTGTCTTTTGGGATTTCATACTTACAATAATGCAATGAATTTTCATTGCGACTGAAAGGCATTCCTATTAGAAACAGCTGCGAACTGTAGTGCCATGACTGCTCATGTCCAAATAGCTAGGGACAGATGAGTGTAGATATCTGATCAAGCCAACAGGTTCACTCTGCATGGTTCGAGGGGCTGCATTTTCTGTGCACATATACCAAGGTTGCTGTTCCTTATTTATGACCTATGAGCAGGCTGCTACAGTCTAGATTCAATGATATTCAGTGAGACGTACCCTTTTACTATTTTTATTGATTCTTTGCCCTTCTTGTTTAATGATATCTATAAACTCTTGGGTGCAATATGTTCTTAGTTAGCACCAGAAGGATTAGCCCGCTTTGACTAATGACGCATGGTTCAGTCTCACCCATCATCAATTGCTCAGGGGGTGAAGCGGCCCCTGGCTGTGCTGTTTCTCATTATGTAGACTGAACCTTACAGTGTCACAGATGCCCTTCCGGGGTGGGCACCCTCATTTTCTTTACTTGTGTCTGATTTTAATCTGTTATTCGTTTCTATTTTTTTCGTGTTGCTAGTAATTTTGAAAGCTTGTTAGGAACCCATCTGCCATCATGCAGACATGTATATAATACATAGATTATTTTCACATTAACTATTGTTTTTTTTCCCCCTATTTGGGCTGGCAAGGTAATATGGGGAATACTCTCAAGGATAAGGAAGTACTCTTCTAGGACGGAGAGTAAGACATCTATAAATTCTAATACTCTTCTCCTGCTTCAAATCATAGGAAATTATGTAGATGGACAAGAGAAAGGCTGGCAGTCATGGGAAAGCTTCACCTGTAATAGAGACACCACGGTCTCTGGGCTATATCTCCTGTGGTTTATGGAGACACAACTCAACTGTATTATGATATATATTATATACTTTCATAGCCATAAATTCTTCATAAATATATATCTGTGAAATTGCAGCTTAGAAACTGGTGGAATATTCCAGAGGAGGTGTACTATCTGGGGGCAATGCTACCATCATTATTTTGTTTTCCAACTGAATAATGCTTCCATAGTATTTATTATAGTATTTTCTCATGAAGGGATAAAACAATGGATCTGATAAATATGCTCAATCTCTCATACCACAGGGGAGATCCGTGACTCCACTGCCCAGTTCCTAAATTAAAGGCCCATAGGCAAATAAACTACTTGTTGATGGACAGATCCTTACACAAAATAGCAGATGGAACTTTTTCTCATGTACAGAAAACTTGATGGGTGGGTTGTTCAAAATTAAGTTGATTTCCCTAAATACCCCATGATATCTCACATTAAGTGTGATAAAATAATTTTGAGAAATAAAAAAATAGTAACATGCTGGTAAAGCCACAGTAGTAAAATCCATTTATGAAAAGAATAGGAAAGGTTTAATAGAAGTATTAGAAAAGTAGGTAAGTAATATTACTTTAGGGGGCAAACAACGAATGATGACCAATGGTTTATTCAAAGAACTAAGTAGGGTTAAATGATAATTTAAACTTGTTTCTCCATATGGAACTTACTTGACTGTCAACCTTCCAGAAAGTACTCTGAACAATGCCTTGCCAGTGGTCTTGCACGTATTTGTACATTTCTGAGTTTTTATACCTTCACAGATGGGAAGTCTTGCAAGTTTGAGACCTGTCCTATGTCTGAGATGGAGGTGAAGGGATGTAAGTGGCAGGATGTGGAGAGGGGAGTGTGGAGAGAAAGAACACATACTGTCTTTCTTACAGTCTCCTTGTTCAATCTAATTTTTGTTATGTGAGTAAATACTGACATTCAATTCTTGCCTGCTTGAGACTCTGGCTGTTGATTTACTGGAAGAATTCTTTGCTGCGGTAGCTGAATGACTGCAGGGACAATGGCAGTGAGGACACCTCATCACCTCCAGGCCCGTGAGAGAACTGTGGCACCCCCTTGTGTCTGGAGGAATGCCTCCCTTCCATAGGATGAGGGGACGTGCTGCCAAGCTTAGGCCTCTCAGTGTGTTACCTCACCCTGGAGACATTTCAGCAACTTATTAAGCATTTTTTTTTTACAAGAAAAACTGAGTTTTCCATTCCTAGATTGTTTCACACATGTTACTTGGGGACATAAATTTTCATTTAGACCCCTGCATTTAATAGCAGGCTGAGTGGTTGGAGATGGGTCCAGCTGAATTCAGCTTCGACATCTTCAAAACATGTCATTGACCGTGGTCCCAAGCAATGGGAATAAGTATTCCCATTTGTTTCATATATTAAAAGATTTGCATGTTGTTTTCTAATGACTTTAGATTGGCATTCAGGTTGCGATGGTGACTCAGGTGGTCATATTGCATAAAGCGTTTATGTTTTTCCTTGATGACCAGCTCACCTCTGGGCTCCTGGGAACAATTTTCAGTGTGCTGGAGAGCAGAGAGAGTCATAATTATGTTTTGGCCCTGGTTCATCACCCAATAGGGACCCGTATTTCTACATGTGCCCTAATAAATCTGTTAGCTAAGTCAGGGTCTAAAATGTAAAAGCCAGTTCTCAAGGGAACTTTTTAATATAGACCAAAGTATGGTTAGGTTAGTTTGAGAAACTTTGTGAAATATGTTTACTCATTATAATTGAAGATTTAGAATACAGTTTTATTTATTTTATATGATAATAAAACCAAAACAAGCCCCCTACTGAACAGAAGTAGAAAGACAATTCAGCTATCTTATATATATCACATATTTTCATGGACATATTCTCTATATATTTATATCTGTGGAAATATAGCCTGGAAACTTACAGAATATTTCAGAGGAATACATCAAATCTTGGGGCAATGCTGCCATTATTGTTTTGCTTGGTTTTTGCTTTCTAATTGATTAATGCCTTTTATGTTGTGTAGAGTATTTGCCCACGAAGGATACAGCAATGGAAGTATGGCAAACTTGTCCGTTCTCATTGTTCTTATATTCTTTGACAATCATAAAACTTGATAATAAGTAACCAACTGATTGAGTTGGGTTTAGCGCTGGTTAAATCCTGAGTAGGTAGCATTCTGGAGCAGATCTGATGCGTCATCTCTGGAGTCATCTCAAACTAGTTCTACCCAGTGGCCTGACTGTCCTCAATGGAGGAGGTGCTGTCTGCTTAGCTTTCTAGGAACCAAGCACTCTTAAAACCTGGGCTGTCTGAAATGGTCTGTCAAAATCCAGACAGACTGATAGATTATTCATAAATTTAAAAAAAGAGAAGAAACTCTTGCACCGATGCTCACTGATGATCTTGGTAATTCCAGTTCTATAGCTGTTCATTAGCTACAGATAATTTTTATATTAAACATTTGATTCCAGTTTGAACTTCTGGTTATCAGTGGCAGAATAAGCAGAACATACCCCCACTTTAACAAAAGCTGAGCTGTCTGTAAAGGATCCTTGGGATCTCTAAAATCCTACAAAAGAATGATAGAAAATCCAGGAACCGCCAAACACCATGTAAGCTGCGGAGAAACAAGTAGATTGCATTTTCCCAAGGAAAGGTGATTATATTTATTTAATCGCGTCAGTTATGATTCTGCTTATTGGATATCCATGTCACAAGTCATAAGGGTTAATAGGAAGCTTTCCAAAGATGCTGAACTTAGAGGCATAAGATCATACATTTGTGGAATTCAAGATTAATTGGGGTGAGTTTCTCTCTTCTGTTAGTCTTTGTAGGGTGCAATTGCTTCTGGACCATACCCTCCTGGTCATCACACGATTAATGAGTGCATGTTAGTGATGTGCAGGAGGGCTGGCCAGAGGGAGGCAAGGGAGAAGATGCACGTGTATCTTGAATGTAATTTACAATAGGAGAAATAAGACATCGCCACGTTAAGAGGCAGTATATAGCAAGTGCCCCACGTGCCATCATTTGGGCCCAAGTTTCCCTCAGATTGTCTTTTACAAGCTTGTGGGGATTCACCATGGTGATTTGGAGCCTACATGGATATCTTCTGAGTCACTTTGTCCAGAGAGCACATTTTATGTGCTCATAAAGTCACATTAGGTCTCTATGTACTGTGAGATACTACTGGCATATTTTCTGCTCTAAAGCAATCCATAGAAATTTCCTTTGGAACTATAAGTAATTCTACTCAGACATAAAAGTCTGATCCACCTGTCATAAACATGTGATCCTCTGTCTCCATTAGTGTGGATTTGAAAGAAACAGCAGTCTGCTGTTTGGTGTCCCCACCTGGACGGCCAGTGCACGAGAGACCAGGGGCAGGGAAAGGCGTGGGAGATTAGCAGGGACGCTCATGGGGTCTTGCTGCTTCTCACCCTGGTGCCCCTCATGGTGACTGTTTGTTTCTACCCTCCAGGAGATCAAAAAACGTTTGGGATTTGTGGTGGTCTGAACATACCCCCACTTTTAATATTTTGAACTTTAGTGCATGTGACAGTTTATATAAAGGGCTGAGACCTTTAAGTGACTATTACACCATGAGGGCAGAGCCCTCACAGATGGGGTTAGGACTTGGGTAAAAGTTCTTGAAAGAGTGGATTCATTCTCTTCCACCTCCTGCCAAAGGGAGACACAAGTTTGTCCTCCCATGAGTACGTGACAGCAAGCTGCCATCCTGAAAGCAAACAGGGGTCCTCACCAGATACCAGCCTGCCAGTGCTTTGATCTTGGATCCTAGCCTCCAAAAATTGTGATAAATACATTTATAAAATTCATAAATCATCCAGTGCATAATTTTTTTGTAGCAGCAGAAAGATACTCTTCAACTATGTATAGCTTTATTTTCTAATCCTAATTTAATCTGATATAATCTGGGTTTCTTACACCCCCCCCAGGCATGCACACCTGTACCACTGAGATGTACGTCTAGCCTATATCTAGCCTGAATGTCCTGTATCTTAATTTGGCAGTGAACATTTTATCCAGTTTCTAGTTCCTTGACCAAAATGGGTAAATTTTGCAGCAAGAATGTGTGGCATACCATTTGTCTTTCCACGTACTCAGTGACTGAAGCAGGATGGTGAACAGATAGAGGGGAAGAGATAAAGGCCTGAGTGAGGCTCGGCCCCGCCCTCACTCATCCTTGGTCTAAAGAACCACCAGGAGGGTGGGGTGGGAGATGCTTAGAGCTTTCACCTGGTTTCTGTTTTGTTAGCGTTCCTCAGAGACCGTTACCAAGGGTTTTGCAGGGATCCTGGTCTTGGCCTTGATTGTGTGGTTTGTGACTCAAGCTGTCCCATGCATGGTCTATCCCTGGCACATTTACTCTGTGCATACTTGGCCTAAGGCTGTAGAAGAAGCAATTCAAAGTGTCAGGGTCCAGGGAGAGAGGTTGGGGAAATTTGCCAACTCATTTTTATGGTGCTGAACCGTCCTCCAGTGGGACACTCTCTGAATAAGCCTTCCATGCCACACTGTGTTGAATTTCTTAGACCGAAGCTCATACCTAGGGACAGGATGCCTCGGATGCTTCCCAGTCTGATCTCCAGTTCATAGAAACACATCATGGAATGATGTGGTTTTAGTCTTGTCTTTTCTCCCCTTTTTTTATGAATTTCATCTCGATTAAAAAAATACCATGTGTATGAGATCAAAGATTTTGGCAACAGCTTTTACTTCATACAAAGACATTTGAAATGTTTTTGTTTGTTTTGGAGGTCTAGTCCTTCTGTGATTATCTCAGTGCAGTTTTCCTTGATATAAACAGAAAGGCTTTAAAAAAATTCAACGAATGCCAGCGTTGGTTAACACTGGTATTGATTCATTTCAAGAGTCATAGTGACCTCAGAGCGGAAGTTTATCTTTTGAGGTTGTTTTAGCTTTGAGAGGATAGATATTGGAACTTTCCATGGAGAATCTTGTTTGGTTGACTTGTTTTTCTTCTCCATGGTGTTAGAAGGAAAATCTCCCTGACCAGAAGGCCCAGTCCTCTGTTCATGTGGGGGCCATCTGTAGTGTCACTGGCTTTATAGAGGCCATGCCCGGAGGTCAGTTCACCCAGGACTGGGTGCTGGGTGAGACAAGAGTGCTTCTGCTGTTTTACTGTACGATCCCAGTAGGGTCAAGCAACTCAGTCAAATCACTAGGAAATGATACTAACAATGGAGAGGAGGTACATTAGATACAGGGGTTAGACAGTGTGGACCAGTGAAGTCTTGTCATATGGATTCTTGAATTCCAGTTCAGTTCCACAGATTTACATTGTGAAGCTCACCTATGTCAGCTTGTTGAGTGCTCTGATGCTGATCTATTTGTGTGCTAGACTGAGGACCAGGCTGGATGGTGAGAGACAGAAAGTGGTCTTGCTACTTGCTATCACCTGGATCTGGAGTGTCCCCAAAGACCTGTGTGTTGAAAACTCAACGCTCAGGTTGCAATGCTGTTGGTAGGTGGTGAGACCTTTAATACTTTGGGCAGGAGGAAGTTAGATTACTAGAGCTGTGATATTAAGGGGCTAAGGGGACACTGGCTCCTTCTTGTCAGCATCATTTGCTTCCTAGCTATCATATGAGCTACCTGTCACCAGGTACTGCTTTGCCAGAGGCCCAAATCAATGGGGCCACAGGACCATGGACTGAAACCTCTGAAGCTAGGCCAAAGCAAAACTTTCCTGCTCCGAATCTGATTACCTCGAGTATTTTGGTACAGTACTGCAAAGTAATAGACTATCCCTTTGGCAACTGTTTCTTACCCTTTGTTTTCTAAAAAAATCTGCTTATTAGAATATCAAAAAGTGTATTTTTTCCTTCGACAGTTGAGTAAGTTCTGTGTCATGGCTTTTTTATGGACCCTGTCTCTTTAGTCATTTTCACATATTTCCAGTTTTCCTCCTCTGGTCTTTCTCATGGCATCATGCAAACATAGTCAAGTCTTTCCTACATGAAGAAAAAGGCAGTCTCTCCGTGGCTTCCCTCGTTATTTTTTATTCTTCGGCAGCTTCTTCAACTTCTTGAAGAAGCTGACCACAATTATGTTCCCCGCTTCCTCACCATGAATGCCTGGCTAATCCAAGGCAGCCCCAGCGCTGACAATTTCACTTAACAGTTCTGTTCACTATCATTGCGACACCCAAATGATCACAGTGAGTAGACTCTGTTTATTTTCCTTTCTTACAGCATTTAGCAGTTTATCACACAATGTTGGGGTGCTTTCTTGGAGATAAGTTATGCAGATTGAAGGCAAAATGGAACTTCTTTTCAATACATATTACCCTTTCTCACTAGCACAGATTTTAATTGCAATTAAATTATGAAACACTGATCTTTAAAAAATAATTGAGAGTTTAGTTTTGTTGTTTTTATTTTTCACTAGTGCATGTGTGCAGTGCATAATGATTATATTCCTTGTGGGAAGTTGGTGCATGTATATTTTATAACAGCTTGGAGTTTACAGAAAAGACTGAGTGAAAAGCACAGAGCAGATGTCTCTTTTCTCTCCACAGCTTCTTGTTTTACTGATATTTTGTGTTACTGTGGTGTATTTCTTTCAAGTGATGAACCAATATTGGCACATTATTAACTGAAGTTCCTAGGAAGCATTAGGGTTCTTGCTTCTGATCCTACAGGTCTGTGGGTTGTAAGACGTGCATAATGTCACATATCCGCACCTCAGAATCATACAGAAGAGGTTCACTCTCCAAGAAATCCTGTGCTGCATCTTTTCTTTCTTCCTGTATCCTGGCGACCACTAGCCTTTGTACTGTCTCTATAGCTTTATCTTTTCTAGAATGTTCCACGATTAGAACCATACAGTATGCATCCCTTTCAGAGTGGCTTCTTTCACTTAGCAGTACGCATGTAAGCTCACTCTATGCTGTTTTGTGGTTTGACAACTCATTTTAATCACAGAGTAACATTCCCATGGCTGGGCGTACCACAGTTTACCTACCCACCTACTGGAAACACTGGATCTGCTTCCAAGTGTTGGCAATTAGGAAGAAAGCTGCTGTAAATGTTCTCTTGTGTGTTCCGTGTAGACAGACTGATTCACTTGCATATGTAATTACCGCTTAATTTTGAAAGTCTGTCCTTCCTTGACCTTCGTGGAGTCCTTCCTGGGTCCCAACACAATGTTTCACTCACTGTTTCCAGTGGTCCCATCCTTTCCCAGGGTCCCAGCTGCAACTCACTGTTGTGTCCAAGCTTTAATTTCACTGCAGGCTTTTTCCTGAGTTCCGAACTCATGTCTGCTCTTTGCTTCTTAATGGTCTCCTATATGGCGACGTGGACAACACTCCAGACCAGGACACTCATTCGGAGACTGCTTCTCCTATGGAAGCAAAACACACAGGAGTGGTGAGACTTTCCAGTTATATTTCCTCAGGTAGCATTCTTCTGTTCTTCTTCCTCTGCCTCTTCCTCTTTTTTTCCCCTCGCTTTCCCTCCCCTCTCCTCTCCTCTCTCCTCTCCTCTCCTCTCCTCTCCTCTGTTCTCTTCTCCTTTTTCTTCATTTATCTTACTCCTCCCTCTCCCAAGTACTGGGATTGAAATGAGGGCTTTTGCATTGAGCTACATCTCCAGGCCATTTTTATTTTTGAAGCAGGGTCTCCTCAAGTTACTAAGTTGGCAAAGCTGGGCTCAAATTTGAGATCCTCCTGCCTCAGCTTCCTGAACTGCAGAGATTGCAGGCTTGCACCACCATGCCCAACTAGGCAGAATTTCTCAACCTTACCACCATGAACGTTTTTGGCCCAACATTTTTGCTGTTGTTGTGGAGGCTGTGCTGTGCGTCATAGGATGTTCGGCAGCATGCTTGACTGTTTCTGCCCATTAGATACCATGAGAACCGTTTCCCTCGCCCCGAAGCTCCAGACACTGCCATGTGTCCCCTGAGGAACCCACACTGCCTCACTGAGAGCTACTGTCCTCAGGCGAGCTTGTCACTGCTCGGTGCCTTTGTGCACACTTCTTTCTGAATCTCCCTTGACCAGGGGACATCTGCGAAGCATCCTCTTTAGGACTTGGCTCTTTCACATCCTCCTTTGGAAGTCTTCTCTCACGTCATTTCCCCTCTTTTATAGAAATGCCCATCCTTGTGCCTTGCCATCCCCTAGATGTCACCGTGCTCGCTGTTGACACATGCAGCTTGCTTCCCGGCACTGTGTGGTGAAAGAGGTCTGGAGTCCTGCTTTGGAATCCCCAGTGCCTTCCGGAGGCCCAGTTAGTACTGATGAATAAATGAACCTTAATGATCCTTCTAGTCAACATAGCCTAGGATGAATTCTGCCAACACTGTGTTCAGCTCCTTCAAAGCACTGCTTACAGCTGTGTTTTTCCATTTCCTTTGATAGTAATTGCTAGATCAATGTCGTTTCCCCCTCTCTAGAACAAGCATCACTGAATTATGCTGTGCTTGGCACTAATAGGTGGTTGGAACATATTTGTGGAGTAAATAACCAATTTTGGGAAAGAATGGTCTTGGGAAATTCAGCCCAGCTTTAACAATAACAGAAACAACAAACCCTAATGCTAGTTGCAAGTGATTTCATAAGTATTTTAATTTAATAACCACAAAACCCCTGTTCAAAGGCATTATTTTTATCTTATAGAAAGTTAAACCAAGGAAGATCAAAGATGCTAAGTATCTTAAGGTCTCTTATCTCCTCATCATTGTATTACAAAATTGGGGTTTATGTTATTCCTAAATTGGTTTTTGGAAATCATTAAATGTATTAGTGGTATCTGAAGTAACTGAAAAGATATATGATTGTTTTATATTTTGAGTATTGGTTTAGAGTGAAAGAATTTTTACATTAATAATAGAAAAGGTTACTGGAATAACCACTCTTATTTTTCTTGCTTACTCCCGTTTAATTTGTTCCTTTATTTTTTCCTTTTTTCCCTTTAGTTTATTTTTATTTCTCCTTTTCTTAATTTTCTCTTAATACTCTTAATTTTCCTCTACTACTTCTTAATAGGACTATGTTTCCACTTTTATTATTTTTTTCATTTTTCATGGCTTAATTTTTCAAATTTTCGACTATGTTTCCACTTTTATTATTTTTTTCATTTTTCATGGCTTAATTTTTCAAATTTTCCTTTTTTCATGTTCTCAGTCCCTGAAACCTGTTTCCCTAAACATTGTGAATCTGTATGTAGCTAGGTAACTATATCTTATTACTGTTGAACTTGTTTTATTATTAGTGGAGATGAAGGTGTTCTATTGCATAGATATTTACTGTTTGCATAGGTAATTTCTGGTTTGTCATAGTGTTTATACTATTATCATAGATCTCTTTTCTATAGTTAAGGATGGTGCATTATTGGTTCTTAAAGTTATTATTGGTTCTCCAGTTTGTATTTGATGCTATTGTTGTTGCTGATTTTACTACTGTAGCCAAGTGTTACAGTTGTTGGTACCAACTGGTTTTCTCTATGCCAATATCTGGATTTTCTGGGTATCATATATAATACTGTGGGCCTGCATTTCCAAAGACCTGGGTGCTGGTCCAAATAAGCTACAACCTTCTCTTCCAAAGAAACCAAGATGTTTGGATCCTGGGACAGAGGCAAAGGCCAGTAACTAGCCATGCCCGCAGTTCATCTCTGAAAGTAGACCTTGAAGGCGCCCTCTATAATTAGCTCACAAGCCTCAGCACAGAGAACAAATGGATAAACAAAAAGTGGAAACACGAGGCAAGAAAACACTTCCAAAACTCCCAACCTCCCCAAAGCTGACCCAGGGGCCCTTGGCGGGGAAGAAATCAAAAGCCACTCAACCAAAATATCTGAAGGAAAATCAGTGGAGGTAACAAAACAGATCAATACATTGCTTGGAAAATTCAAAGACATAACTAAACAGATAATGATCCTTGTGAAACAAATGATCAGGGTGGCTGCAGGAGAGATAGTGGAGCTAAAGAAAGAGGTGCAAAGCACAAATGCCCAGCAAAAGAAAAAACTGGAGCCCATAAAACATGTTCCAAACAGAAGTCCAGGAGGTTAGAAATTCTGTTGGAAGTATGGGCAGAGGGAGTGGTCAGTGTGAAGATGGACTGTCAGATCTCAAAGACAGGGCCGTGGTTGGTGATCAATTAATTAGAAATACCTTAAAACAAAAAGGTAACATGAAAAATGGTGCAACAGCTGAAGATTATGCAAAGAAGACTAATCTAAGATTAACTGGAATTAAAAAAAAATCAGAAGACAGCACGAAGGGCATAAAAACCCTGTTTGCAGAAGGAATAGCTAAAGACTTTCCAAACATGGAAGAAAAATTTAACATACAGATATGTGAAGCATTCAAAGCCTCAATAACCATGATCAGAAGAGAATCACTGCATAACATATAGACAAAATACCAGAAATCAAACCTGTGAAAAGAATCTTAGGAACTGTTAGAGAAAATCAAGGATTTGCCTGTAAAGGAAAACAAATTGGAATTACAGTAGATTTCTCAACTCAAACCATAAAGGCAAAGAGAGCTGGGAGTAAAGTGTTTCAGGGTCTAAAAACAAACAAACAAACAAACAGACAAACAGACAAACAACACAACAATTTCCAATCTAGACTGATATATCCATTATCTTTTATACTTGATGGAGGGCTAAGATATTTCCATAATAAAGAATACCTCAAGAAATTCATGACTACCGAACCAGTACTTCAAATAATTCTTAAAGATAGCCCAGAAAGAGATAGTAAAGCTAACAACAATGCCAAGAGATTCAATAGAATGAATGCATGATGTGGAGAAAGCAGTTAAGCAGAAGGGAAAGAAAGAGAATCAGCAGTAGGAAAATAAGACAATGACAGGAATGAGGCAATACCTATAGGTTATAACTATGAATGTGAATGGAATCATTTTGCCAACCAAAAGACACAGATTAGAATGGATCCAGAAACAAAAGTCAATGGTATGCTGTATGCAGAACACACAGTTAACCCCAAAAGAAATTCATAGACTAAAGATCAAAGGATGGAAAACAATATTCTGAGCAATGGGAACATGAAAACAAACAAGAATAGTCATTCTATTTTCAGAGAAAGTGAGTTTCAAGCCAAAATGGTCAGAAAAGGGAACAAAAGACAGTATATATTAGTCAAAGGAATTATTCAATAGGAAGAGATAAAAATTATATAGGAACCAAACAATGGTACACTCAACTTCATAAAATAAACACTACTAGACAGAACAGGTCAGATAAACATCAACATTATTATAACAGGGGGATTTTACTATTTCACTATCACAAATAGACAGATAGACATCAAAAAGTCAACTAAGAACTATTAGAATTGAACCACACCTTCAAACAAATGGCCTTAATAGTTCCAGAGCAATAACTGTCAGCCTTGGAGATAAAACAGATTTCTCATCAAGCAAGGGTTCACTGCTTGGAATGTCTTTGTTTCACTTTCACAAGGCCTTGCTCACTACTGCACCCATTTACCTGAGCTGTCCCCTGCATGCCCATTGACGTGTTAAGCATCCAATAAACAGTGGCCAGTTTGGAGAAGCTGGGGTCTTAGTCACAAGAGTGCTGATCTTCCCCAACTTGCATATAGCATGTTACTTTTGTCTACTGTCTTTTCTTCTTTGCTGTACACTTGCCCAGGGGATTGGGAGACTGGCAGGTAACTGGTGCCTTCAAATACTACTACTACTGCTAAAACCTAGATGAGCAAGGACCATGCAGAGTGGAAAGAAGCTGAGAGCAGAGAAGGACCTCATGGAAGGAATGTCAGAGACACCTGACAAGGGAGTGGGAGGGTGCAACGAAGAGCCATCCTTATCTAGGAATAAAAAATGGGGCAGAACATGTCAGCTGAGGAGCAGAGACACACTCAGCTGCCCTGAAGCTTATTGAAACACTCAGGAGCTAAAAATTATCAAAAATGCTACAGGAGGTCACCAAATATAATCCATGGTTTCTTTAGGCCGGCACTTTGGGCATGAGCTGGAGAAAATCTTAAACAGGAACAAGGCAGAAGAGAAATGGTTTCCCCTGAGATCTCTTCAATTTGAAACTTAGCTTGATCTGTCGTAAGTCCATTGTGGAGCTTGGTGCTAAAGGCTTCTGCCTCAGGCTCAGAGAAAGTAAAGACATATTCAGTGGGGGCTTCTGCCCCCAAGGCAGAACCTTTGCAGGAAAAGCCAAAATCAGACAAGGATTGAACAATGAAAGAGAATTGTAGGCTAATGTCTTTAATGAACATAGATTCAAAATCCTCAAAAAGATACTAGCAAACAGAATACAGCAAATCATCAGAGAGATCATATACCAAGACCAAGCAGGCTTCATCTTAGGGACGCAGGGAAGTTGTAACATATTCAAGTTAATAAATGTAATCCAACACATCTGCAGAAGCAAGGACAAAAATCACATAATCATCTCAATAGACATGGAAGGACTTTCACAAAATCCAGCATCCACTTATGACAAAAACTTTGAAGAAAATGGATATAGAAGGAACTTATCTCAATTTGATAAAACCATTTATGACAAACCTACATCCAACTTCATGTTAAATGGGGAAAAACTGAAAGCGTCCCCTCGAAAGTCAGAAAGAAGACAAAGACGTCCACTATTACCACTCCTGTCCAACGCAGTGAGTAGAATGTTAGCCAGAGTGACCGGGCAAGAGAAAGGCTTACCCATGGGAAAGAAAGGAGTCGAAGTATCTATCTATCATCTATCTATCTATCTATCTATCATCTATCTATCTATCTATCTATCTATCTATCTCTATCTATATCCTTCTCATTATTATAGATGACAGGATACTCTACCTACAAGATTCAAAAAATAACACTGAAAAAGACTCCTAGTGTTAATAACCAAATTCAGCAACTTATCGGAATACAAAACCAGCACCCAAAGTCAATAGCATTCCTGTACACTAGTGATGGAGACATTGAGAAAGAAATTAGGGAAACGCTATTATTCACACTGGCATCACAAGAAAGTATGTAACAAAGGAAGTAGAAGACCTCTACAAGGAAAATTCATCATTTTGGAAAAAAGAGATTCAAGAGAATATTAGAAAATGGAAAGATACCCCATTTTCCTGGATGAGCAGAATCAATACAGTCTAAATGGCCATACTTCTAAAACTGATATATATATATATATATATATATATATATATATATATATATAATATTGCATAAAATATATGCATAAAATATATGCAATTCCAATCAAAAGTCCAATAGACTATCTCACAGAACTGGAGAAAACAATCTTAAATTCATATGGATTCAGAAGAGACCCAGAACAGTGAAAGCAATCCTGGGTAATGAAAGCAAAGCAGGAAGCATCACATTTAAGTCACATTACAAAGCTGCTGCATAACAATGCCATGGGACTGGCACAAAAACAGAGATCCAATAGAATAGAGGAAGCAGAACCAACCTTGGGCAAATTCAGCTATTTGATTTTTAAAAAGAGGCCAACAACATACACTGGAGGAAAGATGGCCTCTTTAATAAATGAAACTGGGAAAATTAGATACTCACATACAGAAGATCGGTCTAGACCCATATATCCTGCCATGTACTAAACTAAGACCAAAGTAGATCAAAGATCTAAGTGTTAAATAGAAGTACGCAATCTGCTGCATGACACAATAGGTAAAACTGTCGAAGACATAGGCATAGGTAAGGACTTTCTGAGTAGAGCCCCAATGGGGTAAGAAATAATACTGTGAATCAACAAATGGAGTCATATCAAATCAAAAAAGGTTCTAAACAGCAAAGGAAACAACCAAGAAACTGAAAAGATGACCTACACAATGTGAAAAATTTTTACCAGCTGTTCCTTGGAAAGAAGGCTAACATCAAGAATATATAAAGAACACCCCCCCAACTCCCCCCAATAAAGATCCAATAAAGAAATGTGCAACACGAATGAGTAGACACTTCTCAGAAGAAGTACAAGTGTGTTCTCCATGGGAAATGCAGGAAAAATGTTCAACTTTTCTGGATGTCTGTGAGATTCACATTAAAACAACACTGTGACTCCATCCCACCCAGAAAGAATGGTTACTACCAAAAAATCAAATAATAACAAATGCTGGCACCCTCCTACGTTGTCGGTGGGAGTGTAAAGTTGTACAACCTCTATGCAAATAAGTATGGAGAGTTCTCAAAACACTAAACATAGAAATTCTATTTGATCAAGTTATTTCTCTTCTATATATCTTCTCCAAAGTGTTAAAGTTATCATAATATAGTGATACAAACATATCTATGTTTATGGCAGCACAAATGGTAATAGCTAAATCTTTGTGCCTATCAATAGATGAATGGATAAGGAAAGTGTATGTCTAATGGAGTACTACTCTGCCACAAACAAGGGAAAACACAAGGCATTCTTGGGTAAATGGATGGACCATGAGACCTTAATATTAAGTAATAGAGAATGGTGGGGCATACAGAAACTTACTCTATGATGATACCAATAAATAGTCTGTCCCCTGTCATTATATATCTGAAATGAGAGAAGTGGCATCAAAGAGCACCTGGGAAGATGTATAGAATTCCCAGGGACTATTTTAATGGGCCTGATTCAGGCAAATCCTGGATGTCTGACTTGCCTTTGGGACAAATGCAAGGACAGCAGAAGAATGTGGGGGAAGGGGAGAGGTTCTGATCATACTGAGAGGAATGGATCAGCTCTCCGTGTTTTCAATACTGATCGCAGATTGACTTCTTGGTGACAGCTCTATGGAGGCATGACCTTATTGCCCAAAACTGTAGTATTCAGAAAATGGGTAGCAAGTGGTGAGAGCAGGTGAGCACTGCTTGGTGTGACCACGAGCTTTTGTTATGTTGAGACATTGGAACTTCACATAGCGAGGCACTATTTCTGGTTCTTGATTCAAGAACATAAGAGAAACTGAAGTGAATTTTTCTTTAGCTAGAAGAGCATTTCATTTTGCCTTTTCTGTTCCTTTCGTTTATACTTTTGACCACCCGTGGGCAACCAGAGATAGCTTCCATAAACTGTGAAATGCAAATGAATTTGTATGCATTTCAGTTGAAAAGGTCCTTTTCAGCTATTACAAATTGTGCTGCTGTAAATATGGGTGCAGATACATCGCTTTGGTATGATGTTTTTAATTCTTCTGGGAAGGTAGCCAGAAGGGGATTAGCTGGGTTGAATGGGATCTCTACTAGCTTTTTGAGGAATCTCCATACTGACTTCCACAGTGGTTGCACCAGTCTACACTCCCACCAACAGTGGAGAAGGGTTCCTTTTCCCCCATCAGCATTTGTTATTGGTTGATTTCTTGATAACAGCCATTCTTTCCAGAGTCAGATGGAATCTCAGTGTTGTTTTAATTTGCATCTCTTGAATGACCAGTGATGTTGAACATGTTTTCATATATTTATTTGCCATTTGTATTTCTCCATCTGAGAAGTGTATATTCATCTCAGATGCCCATTTTTGCATTAGGTCTTTGAATTTGGGGGTCTAATTTTTTTCAGTTCTTTTTTATTTTTAGTTCTTTAGATGTTCTCGATAGAAGTCCTTTGTCTGAGGGACAATTGGCTAAAGTTTTTTTTCCCACTCTGTGGGTTGTCTTTTTACTCTACTTGTGATTTCTTTTGATGTGCAAAATCTTTTTAATAAGATGAGACCCCAGTTACTGATTCTTTGAACTATTTCCCATGCAGTTTTTTGTACATGAACTCTCTGCCTACTCCTATGTCTTCAAGATTTTTACCTACTTTCTCTTCCAGTAGATTTAGTGTTTCTGTTTTAATATTTAGAACGTTGATCCATTCTGACATCAATTTAATGCATGGTGAGAGACATGGGTCTGGTTTAATCTTGGAAACAACCTAAGTGCCCACCAATGAGGAATGGATAAAAAAGATGTGATATTTTTATACAGTGGAGTACCACTTAGCCATAAAGAAGGATAAACTTGAGACTTTTATAGGTAAATAGATGCAACTTGAGACTATACTTATAAATGAAATAAATAAGACTCACATGTGTAAACACTGTATTGTCTCTCTGGTGTGAGAAACTGAGAGAGTAAATAAATGTATAATAGATATTATGACATGAGAAATAATTGTTTAAAAAGAAAAAGAAACCAGGAAGGGGGAAAGGAGAAAGGAAGGAAGGGAAAAGGGTGAAAAATGCAAGTTGACTATACTATTAGTGTCTCAGTTCATTGAAAGGATAGGTATGTGCTAATACTGATTGGAAATTTTTTATATTTACAAATTAAATGCACATATATTTATTTTTTTTCTGATACCAGAAATCAAACTCAGGACCTTGCACTTGCCAGGCAGCTCTGTGCCATGGAGCTGTATCATGGGCCCCTCGATTGGAAAGTTTTTTATGCCCATATCTTGTACTCTGGGTAACTACTTTGAAGATGACAATATGCAATGTATTAACTATTGTTATTCTCCTATTATTTTGTTATGAAATTCTGTTTTACCTTTTTCCCATAAAATTAAAAAAATATAATAAAGATCCTTTTCAGGGAAATTAACACTGATGCTAGAATGTGCTCTTTCATTTGCAAAGCATTTGCAAGATCTACTATGTGCAAGAATGGTTACAAGCAAATATTTTGCAGAAGAAAACCAAATCTGCTCCCTGCAAAACGGACCCTTGGTGGGAACCAGCCCAGGGAGGAGAGGCCGTTTTGCTTTTCTAAGCATCACCAACAGAGCTGCTTATTCTCCAAATCTGGAAGAGATCCAGTGAGATTTAGTTTTATGAGGTTTAATGTAGAGGTGTTGTATTTCATGAGATGAAATCATAACAGAGTGGGTTGCAAGAATTTTGAGAGATTATTTTTTCAGTGTGTTGGCAAGCACCATCCTCAAGAGAATTTTGTATCTAAGAAAGAAATATAGATCTTCTTTCAATAGAACTGAAATGATAACTAATCCACAATCTCTTCTAGACAGCCAAGGCTTCACTGGTTAGGCAGACTTGGAATGCACATAGCGGGTCTGATTGCTCCAGTTGAACTTGCTCAGAATTCCTAACTTGCACTCTACCCTAAAGCTTCGGGGTCCACAGGCCGTGTGTTTGTGGAGTCCCCACTCCTCAGCCACGATTAAGGACCTTTTAATTTATTTATAAATTTTAATTTATTTATAAACTCACAGTTCACTGTTAGGCTCAATGCACAGTTTGATTCCCTGTGAGTTCTGACAATCTAAATGCAAGTTTGGCCAAGACAAGAGGATGCCGCCAAGCTCTTCCTCAGGTTTCTTCCCTCTCCTGCTCTTGTTATGTTTTTAGCTGGGAAATGTTCTCTGTCTCTGTTTTAGAGGAAGCTGAGCCATGCCCTTGACTTAGGCTTGATCTTTCTCACTTTATTCTGGAGCACACTTAACTGTCCTTAGGCTAAACACCTCTCTGCTTTTGTGTCTATCTCATCTGTAATTTCCCAGCAAGGTAATATCTTGGACCAGGTTTCTCATGAATGGTAGCAGAGAAACCAGCCTTTGTCGGGGGAAATCTGGTGCTTATTGCAAGGTGTTTGTCTTCTCAGGAGCTCAGAGCCTTCTTGAAAGTTGGTGTGGGTGAGGAGATTTTGGAAGCACAGTTAACTCAACGCAGGGGTCCAGCGGGGTAAATGTATGCCCTGTTGTACTCAGCTCTTTTCCAAGGGGGATTTGCTCCTTTCTCACTTCAGAAATAATAGAAGAAATCCTATGACTTAAAAAAATTCTGCAGCAGCCAGCGTATCTCTAATGATAAAAAGATGTGCACATCACTCAGCCCAGCTGCGTTTGTATCAAAGTGTGTGCATGATGTGTCTCACCGTGGGGCCTCTAGTGACTTTTCCTGGTAACACGTGAAATTAGCACTCTGGAGGAAGGAAGGGGAGTTAAGAGTCATTACTGTCAAGTAACAAATGTTGCATTCCTTATCATCCTCCAGGGCTGTCTTGCAAATGCCTGCCAGGACAACTGTCTTCTGAGACAGCCGGGTGTTGGGTGCTGCGAGGCCTCAGACTGAGGAAGGTCCCACGGCCCGGGGTGGGGAGGGGGATCACCAGGAGGGACAGAGGAAGGCACTGGTTTCCAGCTCCGTTCCAGCTGGAGGCCATCTCCTCCCACTCCACCTCCCAGAGCTGCTGGCTCACCTGGGGAGGGTGTCTGAGAAGTTGCTGAAGCCTAACCAAAGCGGAATGCTCCCGAAGGGTCCTGGGAAGTGAGTGGGGTTTAACAAGCACAGCAGCTGATAACTAGGG
This sequence comes from Dolichotis patagonum, assembly GCA_004027295.1. Taxonomy (NCBI): domain Eukaryota; kingdom Metazoa; phylum Chordata; class Mammalia; order Rodentia; family Caviidae; genus Dolichotis; species Dolichotis patagonum. The sequence continues at coordinate 28,240 of PVJX010006592.1, read as the reverse complement.
CCAGGAGGCCTGGCAAGCGTTCCCCTTGTTTAATCAAGATGGGCTTGTATCACAGGGTGGGTTGGGAGGTGAGTGTGGGATGCATGTGGATGATAAAGAATAGTTGGAAGGACAGGTCTGCTTCCGGGCGTGCTGGGAAGTTGTAGGAACATTACTGTCCTGTTTCTCAGTGCCTCCCTGGGTAGTACGGCCTCCCCAAGTATATTTCTCCTGTTGACTTAAGAGATATCTTTGGCTGAGTGTGGTGGTGTACCCCTGTAATCCTTGCTACTTAGGAGGCTGAGGCAGGAGGATCTCAAGATAGAGACCAGTCTGGGCAATGTGGCAAGACTGTGACCTAAAATTTAAAAAGGGACTGGGAATGTAACTCAAGTATGCCTAGCCTATTCGACATTGTGTGGTCAACCCTAGTACTGCAAAACAGCAAAGCAAGACAACAAACACAGGCACACACACACACACACAAACCAAACTCCAAAACCGCTCTTGTCTTTCCTAAGAAACAAACCTATTTTTTTTTCCTATGAGCTGAGTATTTTTTCACTTCTGGAAGTACCTCTTTTCCTCAGTTGTCAGAAAATGTGGTGTCAGGTTTTATGCTTGGCCATTTAGCACATCTAACGTTATGCTGGCCTGTTGGATTTTCCCTTGCTACCTTTGATTTGCCTTCTGTTCGGTCTTCATTTTGATAAATTCTTTTGACTCAATCTGTTTGTGTCTCCTGAAGAGCTAGGGAATAAATGCACTGAACTGAACTCTTAATTAAAGCATTGCTGCTATAAGCATTTTAAAACCTTAGCTTTTTTCTTTTTTTGCATTTAGAATTTTACCTTAGAGCTGAAATTACTGAGTGAAAGAGTATAAACTTTTAAAGACTACTAGTCTTATGGAATTGTGCTCCCAAAGGATCTTTCGTTCTATTCTCCTGCAACCTTAGTTATTATTGCTTTTTTCCTAATTTTGTAGCTGAAAATATTCATTTCACTGAATCTTTACTTATATGTGGGAGGGAAGATTTCTCCTCTTTCAAAACCAATTACATCTCTTCTTTTTATAGTATTTTGCCATGAAACTTCTATATTTTCCTACTGGAAATTACCAGTTTAAAAAACAAACTCATTACATGTTCAACCTAGTACTCCTCTGACTAGTTTTATCATATGCTAGAGGCTGGCACAAAAACACAAGCTGCATTTGAATTGATCAGAAATCAATGAGTTCTTTATATTCTCTCTTTCTCTCTCTCTCTCTCTCTCTCTCTCTCTCTCTCTCTCTCTCACTATGGAGGCCTTTATACTCACAGTAACGACTTTAGTTTTTCCACTCTCTTTCAAGACATCATGGGCAAAACCTTTCCTAGAAAGCTTAATGGTTTTACTTGAAGTTGGAGGAGTCAGTCGAGAGTACAGTTTATTGGGAGAAGATGAAGCAGTGTTTTAGGATCAAGAGAACGTGACTGAGGGGTGGAGTAGCTGGCAGTGAATAAAAGATGAAACTGGTTAGATACCCAGAGATGTCTGAGGTCGGTGGTCGGAGGGGTGTGATGGGACTACATGCTGAAATCGGGAAGACAGTGAAAGAGAGTGACAATGACAATTACTACAGAGAGGCTGGGCTCTGTCTGCCAGAGTCAGGGCTTCAGGTAAAGGCAGACAGGGGGCCTAACGATTGTTAAAATCATTAGAGAAAACTGAGAGTTTGTCCATGTCTCGCATGTTGATCTCCCTCAGTGACTTGTCCTGATTCTGAGAGTTTATTTTGATGGGAGAGGGAACAAACTAAAGCCCTTTGGGATTAGGAAATGACATTGAGAAGAAAGAAGGCAGAGCAATGGGGAGGAGGTGAAAGGTTCAGATGTATTTCCCACATCTGGTCGGGCTGGATGACTTCTTAACAGTGGATCGTGGATTGGGGCTGCCAGGAGAGGGGAGATTGGGAGGTGAGGTAACAGGTAGGGAGCTGCATAGGGAGCTGCGCTTCCTGAGGCGGGGAGGGTGTGGGAAACCAGACGGCCTCTCAGATTGCGTCTGTGGGGAGTTTGCACACCATAGGAGGAGAAAACTTCAGGAGGTCTCTATGGCGGCGGGGATGCTTTTGCTCCTGATTCCTGTATCAAAATTTACCAGCTCTGCAAGGAGATTGCAAGACAAAAGCTACAGTTGATTTACTGTGTCTAGATTCAGAGTCAAAGTTCATGTAAAATATTGGTCAGTGACAGAAAAACCCAAAAATGTGAGAGCAGGGATTAAATAACAAGCCAGGTAAGTCTTGTGTGATTATTTTTGGAGGATGCAAAATAGCATAGTGTCTTTGGTTTGGAAGCATGTTAATTTATTTGGAATTTTTTACTTGAGAGGTAAATGCTGGTGTTGAGGATTACAACTTCTAACCCAGATTACTGATGAACCCTGCAAAACTATCTTTCAAAATTAATGGAGAAGTAAGATACTTAAGTAAAAAAGAACAACTGAAGGAATTCATGACCACCAAACCAACCCTACAGAGAGTACTGAAGGATATCCTAGAGATAGGTTACAATGACCACGGCTCCAGGCACAGCAGCAGAGGGGGACTGTCTGCTGAGCAGGGCAGGCAATTGAATGGAGGGGAAAAGTAGGGAGCCAATGGCAGGAAAATAGCAAGGCAAAGACAAGTCAGTGCAAGTTGGCCATAACCATTAATGTAGATGGCCTCAATTCACCAATAAAAAGAAACACGGGCAGAGTGGATCAAGAAACAAGATCCGTCGAGATGCTATGTACAAGAAATACATTTAACTCTAAAGGAAATTTATAGACTGAAAGTCAAAGGAGAGAAAACAACACTCCAGGTAGCAGGGAACCAGAAAAAAAGCAGGGATAACTTGTCTATCAACTGAAAAGTGGATAAGAAAGATGTGGTATTTGTATATAATGGAAAGCTACTCAGCTATAAAGAAGGATAATCTGGAGGCTCTTATAGGCAAATGAGTACAATTTGATATTATGTGCATGGGCTAAATAGTTTGGACTCACATAGGTGAATGTCATGTAGTCTCCCTAGTATAAAAACCTGAAAGAGTTAGTGGGATCCAGTGAAGGAGTTAGTGGTATACAAAATATTGTATCTATTATTAGATACAATAATAGATATTGTGAAAGTGAAAGGCAAGAAAATGTCTAAAAAGGGAAGATGGTAGCACTGTTAATTTCCTGTTATGTTGTTTTGAAGTCCTGTATTGTTTTCATTGTTTTATTTTGTTCAGTTTTATTCTTCTTTGTTTTGCTCAATTTTATTATGTCTGATGGCATGGGCAGCTATTTTGAAGATAACAAGATATATTATGGTAGCCATTGTTGATTTCCTATTATCTTGTTTTAAAATCCTGTATCATTTTTGTTTTGTTTGATTGGCTTTACTCTGTTTTATTTTGTTTGGTTTTATTCTCTTTAAAATTAAAAAAAAAAGAAAATGGATAATTCAACACAGAACAAAACCTTACGCAAGGGAATCTTTTTAAAAATGCTTTAATGACAGAGCAAAGAGTGATTTTTCAACTAATTTCCTCATGTTCATTTTCTAGAGAGCTCTTAGAGCAATCAAAGCCACAATCAAAGCTATTGCTGCCTAGCTTGGCAAATAAGTGTCTCACTGGATTACAAGTAACGGAAATATCAGTATTAAATTCTACCATGTTGGATTTCTTCCTTCTTCTCTTGAACCTCTTTATAATCTTTATAAATCTTTATAATTGTTTTGTGCACTATATTGTGGGTATATTCTGGAAATTATCTCATCATGAAGCAGATACACTGTTGTCATTAAAAGTTGTTAGGAAACAAAGTTAAAAAACATTCTCACACTAGTAATTTGCATTGAGTAACCTAAACACACAGATTAAACAGATGACAGTCCAGTGTTCTAGTGCCAGCTAACGCTTCAAGCTGAGAACAAAGCAGTAAATACCTTTTGGATTCCAAAGAAGGATGCTAGGTACAGAGTCCTGTGACGGAAAAAGGATTTGGGGTACAGGGTCAAGGTAGGCAGACAATAACTAACCTGGTGCTGGACATACACAGGATCACCAGCATAGCTGTCTTCTTGGAGCTGCTTACAAACCTAGGAGCAGCAGGGTTGGAGGACATTGCTCTCTAGGGCATGAGGGCCACCATGCAGCCAACCTAGATATATGGCATTAAAGTTCCCTTCCAGGGTCCGCCAACTGGATGGGGCCTCGGGCACCCCTGGGTACGCTCCAAGTGTGAGTGTCAGCCGTGCTGCAGGAGTACACATCTTCAGATGCCACCAAGCTGCTCCTTAGACACCGCCACGGAGCAGTGATGAAGGTGGACCAACTCAGGGACTTTTAGCACGCAATGGGCCATTAAAAAGTTTTGTGCAGACTCAGAATCTGAAGCTGATGAAGACCTTAGTCTGTAGCTAGTCCCTGCTCAAGTGGAAAGAGCACCCGCCTCTACCACCCGTGCTCTGGGGCCTTCTTTCACTTGTCTGCTGTTGGCAAGGGCTCCGTCAGGGAAATACCTTCTACAGACCTCGAAATGTGCAACACAGTGGCTGGTTTTACTGAACGTAAGAGACACTGGTGCACATCAGAGGTCTCTATCTTTCCACCAGATAGATTCCCTAGACAGCTGTGGGGTCACTGTGCAGCCCCGGGTTTGTGCACTTGTGTACCGTAACCCAAAGAGCCACATGGAAAGACTTCTTTGTCCGGGAAGATTCCAGTGGCTGAATACTCACTCCATGGCCCTCTACCCTCTCGGCCCCTTTTCTCTATGTACCCTTCCTCCTCCTGCCTGGTTTTGTTGAAGGATTTATTTATTTAATTGTTGGTCTTCTGATTCTGTGTCATTTGACCAGCTCGCTGCAGGTCTCCTGGCACCTCGGAAGGTCTGAATGTGGCTTTTGTGTTTGGTGAGGCGCCTGGTGCCCAACCAGGCAGGGCTGATCCCCAGGCCTTTCTCTGTCTTTGCAACTGCACATCGCTCAGTCATTTGTCACTGACCCCTTACAGGTCTCTGTTCTGGAGGCAGAACTTTGATGACCTTCACTGTCCAGTCCAGAGGGCGGTGAAAGGACGCAGTTGAGTGGGGAACCTGTCTGCTTGGGCTGAGGGTGACATACAAGCGCAGACAACAGGAGAGAAGCTGAGCTGCAGAGTGGGCCAGACTGGGGTGGGCCGAGGTTTGCAGACTTAAAGGAACCTCGGCACCTTACATTACAGATGTGAAAGTCTTATTGGTTGAAGACGGGTGAGGAGGCAGGAATCACGTCACAAATAGGTGTTGCAATCTCAGATTATTTCTGGGTGGTAACAGTAAATTTAAATCTGGTCACCTCTCAGTCTCTTGATTATTTCGGGTGGGCTGTGAGGGCTACGCTTAGTCAGTGCAGTCCCCGTTTAGTTGTGCATAGCTTGAACTCCAGCCCTTCCCTGCCTGCTGCGACTGTTTCTTCGCCTCTTCGAGGTCATGTTCTCTTTCTCTTTGGTGCCGGGGATGGGATCTAGAGCTTTATGCTCCCTCTGGGTCCTGCTCTTGTTCCGCACTTTTGAATGGAAGCTCCCTTAGTTTCTGCTTTGCTAAGAAAATCTTAGGTCATCAGGCTTTCAGATTATCTCATTTTTCTTTTTTCTACCACTTCTGAGCTGTCCTTCTATTAGTCCTACCTCACTTCCTGGGGGTGGGGGCAACGAGTTCTGGGGAGATCTCTGGGGAAATCTCACCATCCTCCCCTGGGTGGTATTTCACCCTGCCCCCTTAATACCCCCGTGTCCGCCCAGCTTCCTCTTCCTGTCTGGCCTGGGGAGACTCTGTTGGCTCTACTGCCTAAGCAGATGGGCATTCACAGGGCTTCTGTCCCGTGGCTCCAGTGATCTGAAATCTCTTTCCAGCTGTCTGTCTCCCTCTTTGTGTCCCTTGTGCACTGCTGGACCAGGCACTTAGGCCCTTGTCTCTACTGTCTTGCCCCCAGCCCTCCTGCTCCTTGCTCCCTGTTCTTTCCCTCTTACATCACATGCTGCACTTCCTCTTATTTTCTTGGCTCTAATGATATGTACTTGGCAGTGCCCAAGCTTTTTCTTTCTGTCTTCACATGTGAGTGTTTTCTTCAACACTGACCATCATAGATTATCCCATGGCCTTGGGATCTTTTCTTCTCTGGATTCCTGTAACGCTGCCCTTGCTCCTTGCTGGATTGGCATGTCCCTGCCTCTTTCTCAAATCCCCTCGAGTGTAAGCAAAAATGATTTCTTTCTGTCCCCCATTGAGCTCACGACCGTGACCATGACCTGTGACACTGAGCTTCCTGCTTTACCTTGGAATACTCTGCTGCGTGCCAGCCCCGACTACAGACTTGTCACTGGACATTTCCCACTTGGTAGTGTGACAGCAGCTGAGGCCAAATGTGCATAAAATAAATTCTTCATCTGTCCACTGAGACTGTCCCATTTCTGTGAATTGTAACACCAAGCACAGAGTCTCAGGATCACCTTTGGTCCCTTTTACTCCTGTCTCCTACCATTCAGGTGAGTCCGGTCACTTCCCCATTACCATGTGCCTTGATCTGTCCTTTGAACCTCTGCCATCCTCACCTCTATGACTGCCTGCTGAGCCCCACTGACCCCCTCTCTGACCCTCCCTGTCACTCCACGCAGCACTTTCCCTGGAAGATTTTCCTCCATTTCCCAGTGCAAAGTTAAAGTTACTGGATCACACCCTGTGTCTGCTCAGGCCCCATCAGTGGTTTCCACTGCTCTTCAGGACCTCTGTCCCTGGACTCTGCCTCACGCTGGGGTTTGACCTGCTTTGCCCCTTTTGTCCCTCAGCACTCGGCTTGGTTCACATGTGCAGTCTAGCAAGGGCTCACTGTTCGTTCCACATCTTTGCCTCGGTTCGTGGCATAAACCTCTGACACTCTTTCACTGTCCTCCACCTCTGGTGATTCAAACTCCTCATGCTGTGTGGCCTGAGGTGAATGCTGCCTCATGCAAGGGGTGGTTGCATAAAAGCAATGAAGAAATCTGTTCCTTCCCACGTACTAGCCACTCTCCCCTGTCGCGGTCCCCGTGGTCCCCCCAGAGCGCTCACAGAGCCTCTGAGTCTCAGCTGCACAGCAGAGTCACCTGGGGGCTTTCAAAAAATTCCAGGGCCCATGCTTCATTCTGGACCAATTAAGTCAAAACCTCTGGGGCTCTGATCTAGTTATTAGTAGTTTTTAAAGCTCATCAAGTGAGTCGATGTGCAGCCAAGAATTTATGTCGACTAATATGTGACATTTTTGTAGATTAGTGTTTAGTGGTCTTGCATTGTTTTCTTTGTCCAACTGCTGGTCCTGGTGGGATTCTTTGTTTCTGGGTGATGTCTAGCACTGTTTCTAATGCTCAATAGACCTTTAATGGAACAAAACCATTTTAAGTGACTTTAAGAGTCAAAATAAATGAAAAGAGTCCATTTTTAGGGGGAGGAATGGAAATCAGCTCAGTGGTGATTCCACGTTGTAAGTAGTGAATTGACAGCTTCTTGTATGTTAAATAACCTGTTTCAAGCCCTTGGTAGAACTCTCTGTACCTAAGAAGTTAATGTGCTAGCTAGGCACCTATTAACATTCATCTGGTGAGGCCATACTTTGCTCATACTGCAACAGCAGTTCAATATGGTACAGTAGGGTTGGGGATGTGGCTCAGTGGTAGAGCTCTTGTCTTGCATGCTCAAGGCCCTGGGTTCAATCCCCAGCACTGCAAAAATAATCAAAACAAAACAAATCAATATGGTGCAGTGTACAGCCAGATACTTTGAGTATCCAATTGACTTCTTGGTTTGTTACGAATATTAAGTGAGTAAAACTTCTAGGAGGAAAATAATGTTAGTGTAGTTATACTATTATTACTTTTAATTAGTATATGTTTGCATTATATGATAAACCTTGAAACCATAATGTTCAGTAAAATGAATCAGACACACAAGTTTAGCTATCATGCAGTTTCTCTTATATCAGAACCCCAAAATATAAAGAGCAAGATAAAAGATAACAAGAAATAGGGAGACAGAGTTTTTTTCAAGTGGAAAGGGAATCAAGAGATAGCAGGAAGGGGAGGGCAGTGAGGGAAAGGTGTGAAAAAAGAATTAAGACATGTACATGTAGTGATACATGTATACTCACATTTATAGTTGCACAATTCATCGTAGCTAAATCTTGAAGGCAGGCTATATGTCCATCAAGAGATGAGTGGATAAAGAAGATGTAGTATCCACACACAATGGAGTACTACTCTGCCATTTAGAAGAGTAAACTAGAGTCATTTGTAGGTAAACATTATTTTTAACAAAATCATATTTTTGAAAACATAAATCTCAAGGAGCTTTTGTGAACACCATTGCATATATTAACTTATTAAAAAACTCATATTAACTTGGGCCTATTTACTTCATGCTGGAGAAATGTAATTATGTAATATAATTACCCTATTCTCATATGGTATTTACAATTTGTAGATATTGCTGAGTTTATTTTAGTTTGTGAGGATGGGAAAGAATTTAAATCCATTTGTCCCTGGATTGTTGCTCTAGCAGATAAAGTGGGCTGCTATGGTTTAGATCAAAAATGTCCTCCAAAAATCCCCTGTGTTCAGAGGTGGGGCCTTGGAAGGTGACTGGATCATACGGGCAGTGGACGAACCCACTGATGAGTTGGTGACTGAATGTGCGTAAGGAGTTGTGGCCTGATCAGAAGGGACTGTCACGGGGTGCACATCGCTTGCATTCTTGTTCTGCACTTTTCCTGTTCTCTCTAGCATCCTGTCTGAGCAGCTTTTCTCTGCTATGCTATTCCATCGTCCCAGTTCTGTGTTGGAGTCAATCTGTGGAGATGGACTGAACCCTCTGACACCATGAGCTAACATAAACCTTTTCTGGTTTAAATTGCAGATGTAAAGTATTTCATTCCAGTGATGGGCAGCTGACTTACAGAAATAAATAGGAACAAAGATGAAAGACTATCAAGCATGAACTCTTTTTCATTTACTTAAAGACCAACCTGTCTTGTGGAGGATGATTTAATGGCCTGATCTCTGAAGTCTTATTAATTTTTGTTCAAGATCTAGTTCAAGACCTTTATGTGGTGGCATGTGTCTATAACCTGAGTTCTGTAGAAGGCTGAGGCTGGAGGATCACTTGAACCCAGGAATTTGTTAGCCTGGACAATGTAGTCTGACAGATGTCTGAAAAGAAAAATCTAGCTCTTGCTCAGCTCTCCAGCTGGTTAAACTTAGACAGAGGGCTTGGTCTCTCTGCATCTTGGGGTCCGGGGGTGTGATGTAAGGGTTAACACCGAGCTTTCAGTGTCGTAGGGATTAGGGCATCACATAAGTGAGGTAACTGTTGCTTAGGGTCTAATGAAAGCTACTTTTTTCCTTAGAGCACCATGTATATTGATGAATCCCACCCCCACAACCCTAGTGGACTCTTCCTCTTAATGTTTTTCAGAACACACATATCATTGGTATTTTTGTAGACAAAAATATGCAGTTTTATTTTGGACCTGAAAATTGTTCGTGAGACTTTGGCCCATCTCACGATTTAGTTTTTCTTTTCTCCTATAAATTCATTGAATATTTGAATTCCTTTGCAGTGTCTTTACCATAAATTTACCACATGCATTTAATCCAGCAGAGTAAGTGTAATGATATAATATTGTTATCCTGTCTTCAAAAGAAGCATAGAGAACAATATAATAGCTCAGCTTCCAAGGAAGTGATATTGCAACTTGAAAAAAATTTCTAAACAGATTGTTAACTGTGGAAGTTTCTGGAAATTGAGATTGAAAGTCTCCAGACTTTGGTGGGCCTCTGTTTAATTTATTGGCTTGTACATGGATGGCTTGAGCAGTCTTTTACAAATCACAAACAAGAGTTTGCCCTCCTTCCGGCACCATGGGTCAAACCTTATGAAAGGGCATTTTAGAAATCTTACAAAGGTCTGACATTTTTTAAAAGCAACTGACAAATAGATTTCTCCTGCCCAACACTTCCACAATTCCTTTCCCTGCCTACAACACAGCACACTTTGTATAGTACTATTTTCAATCTTTCTTAATTTTCCTCATTGAAATTAACTTTTTAAAAGCACAAGATGGGTTTCTTTACTGCCCCATGCAGAAAGACTGCATATTCAGCTGGCTTGGAGCTGAAGTACTCGTAAAGTGGATGTCAAGGACCACTTACTTTGAAGTAAAATTAGGGCGCTGGGGATTTAGCTTAGTGGCTTAAGTGCCTGCCTGGCAAGCGTGAGGTCGTGAGTTCAATCCCCGGTACCAAAAAATAGATGGCGAGTCTCTCTGAAGAAAGGATGGATGAAGTAAAATTAAATTTATGGATGAGGGAGGAAAGTCTAATTTTTATATACCTTCTTTCTAAACATCAGCTAACACTTAGAAAACTACCTGAGCCAGCATGAGTGGACCCACCCCATTCTGTTTCCTAAACAGAAAGGGGTGAAGGTGGAGGCCAGCTCATGGGGTAAGAATAACAGCAAATCCCAAACTCAAAGCTGCAAATGCATCTCCATATTTAGTACCTTATACAGATAGCTGGATCTTTTAAAAAAAAAAGATTTTTAAAAGGAAATAAAGAAAACATATTTTCTGTCCACTTCAATTTAAATTCTCTGAATTTCTACTCACTGGTCAGTATATTTTATTCCTGAGTAACTCATTAGGCTTTTTATTATTTTCTTTTCTAGCTTCTTCTATTACAGAGCTGTACTTCCAGTGAATTGCCACATCTTTGGGTTTCCATGCTTGGGATTTTGCTTCCCAGGTCAAGAGCTAAGGAGCCAGTTTGCATTCCATCCTGGTCCAAGAGTCCTTCTCCTGTTCTGCATATCCCATCTTGTCTAAATTTATCAAAGGGAAAAAGGAATGTATTACTTTGGCCTGAAAAAATTCTTTTGAGTTCCTACTCAACTAAAAAACATAATACTTGAGAGAAATTGGCCAATTTAATATCTCAGCCTGAGCAGGTCAGATGGTTTTGGAGAGAATCTTTTTGTGATTGTTTCTGTTCACATGGTGACTGAAGCAATTCAGGCTTCAGCACATACCCTGGTCACTAGATGTCATTATAGAAAGTAGAACCAGGAATCATGTTCAACTGAATTTTCTCCGTTTTCACTGATTTCATGTACAATAGTCAGTGTAGAGGAGGTACTCTTAGAAAGACTTTTACAACTACTTACCAGATTCAGGGTTTTATCTGAAAATCTGAGAAGTCTTGGAGTTTTCCCCTTAGTCCTGACATATTTGACTACAATTATTTAAAAAAATGTTTTATTTTACCTTATTTTAAACACGTGTTAATTGCACTCATTATTGAGGGTTAGTGCAACCTTCAGCACCGATCAAATCCAGCCTGCGTCTGCCCACCCTCCTCTGCCCCTCTTACAGCCTCTGTTGAGTGCTATTTTACATTCAGCTTTAACTTCCACAGAGGAGAGAGAATACGCAGAAGTTGTCTTCCTGGGTCTGGCTTATTTCACCTAGAGTAATGTCCTCAAGTTCTGTCCACTTTTCTGCAGGTCATGGTGTTTCGCCTTCTCTCTGGGAGGCTAATAGTACTATGAATAGGTACCACTTTTTCTTGATCCATTTCATCCATGCATGGGGACTTGGGTTGATTCCACCATAGCTAAGGTATTGTGAATAGAGCACTAATAAACATGGACATGCAAATTTCCCTTTGAATGCTGATGTCATTTCCTTTGGGTGTTAATCCCAAATCTGAGACAGCTGGACCATGGTAATTAGAATTTTAGTTTGCTGTGAAGCCACCATATTATTCTACATAGTGGCCAATTAATTTACATTCTCACCAACAAGGTATGAGAGTTCCTTTCTCTCTACTTCTTAGCCAGTATTTCCTATTTTTTGTGTTATAGTAATAGCCTTTCATACAGGGATGAGATAATATGCTACTTTAGCCTTTTATTTTGCTAGTATTGGGGATTGAACTTAAGTTTTATCAGCTCATTACATGCCATTTCTATTAGAAGAAAAATGGAAAAAGGTTAATTTATGTGCTCATTTTTAATTTTTAAATACAATTCTTTCTTTTTTAATGGCTTATCACTATTAAAGAAAGAATTCTTATTTTATCTGTTTATAAATATGATATATGCTAATTATAGAAAAAAATTTTTTAAAAATCCAACGAAGAATAGGTGAAAGAATAAAGCAAATATTCATTCAAATTTTCCAACCAGGAGAGAATTGTAGGTTTTTTAGTGAATGGCCTATAAAAAATGTTAGTGTGGAGCTCAAAGGAAATTATGGAGAAATGTTATGATATGTGGTTAGGGTTTCTGTGACACTGAGCATTATTTTGTTTTTGTCCTCAATACTTTGCCCTGTGATCACGTGCTCTAGCTTGGCTCTGGAATGTTCCCTAAATGCTTGTTTGTTACAGGCTTAGTCTTTCTTCTGTGGTGTTGCTGGGAGGTGGTGTGGTCTTTAGGTTGTAGGGTCTAACCAGGGGAAGTGACGTCATTGGAGCCATGCCTTTTCAGGGATCCTGGGAATCTAGATCCTTTCTCTCTCACACTTTGCATCCTGGCCACTTTAGGGGAATACCTGTGCTCTGTTTTGCTCCTTCCATGATGCACTTCCTCACCACGGGCCCAAAAACAATGGGGCCGATGGACAGAAACCTCCAAAATGGTAAGTCATAAAGAAATAAATCTTCCTTATTTTTAAATTGGTTGTCTCAAGTATTTTGTTATAGTAATGGGAAGCTGACTAATACAGTCTCTGTGGAAGACATTGCTGGGGGTTGTTATTTCCTTAGTTGCAGCTTATCTGAATAACCCAAAATATCTCCCTTTCAATAGTTAATCACCATAAAGCTTGATCAGGTATAAAAGACTAGGAAATATGAGGCACATTCTATTTCCAGTCAGACCTAGTTTAGGAAGTTGAATTTCTAAAAACAAATTCCCTTAAAATTTGTAGTAGAAGAGATGCTCATCATCACCAGACTTGAGCGTTTAAGGGTCCACGTGAAGCCCTCTGTCGCTTTCCTCCCACTGCTGTAGTAATTTGGGAGGAGCTGAGATGTGGGGTGTTTGTCAGCCTTGGGTACCCAGTCACGTGTGGAGCAGATCCTCCCCTCTGCCTCCTACCCTACAAACACAAGTGAGAAGTTAGTCTTTTAATGCTGAACTTCTGCAATCTCAGGGCACATTTGTTAATGCCTGTCTTGGTTCACCCACTAGGAGACCGTGCTTTCCTCAAAGCCAGGAGTTCTTTAAAATCTTTGTATCCTGGGCACCTTTCACAGTGTTTACAGTAGCAGTAGATGCTTGCTATGTCCAACACAGCCTGAATGAACTTTGGCCACGCCAGGCTGTCACATTGAACAAAAGCTCGGAGTGTCAAGTGCTCCTCAAGTCCTCCAGTGCTCCTGATTCACTGTGCCTCTCCCCGGACTCGTCATCGTCTGTCAGCCTGCAGGGTGCTGCCTCACACGCATTCTGGGGAAAGAAACCAAAAGCCATGATCTTTGGTTTTGGCACTACCCCTATAAATCATCCTCTCACCTACCTTCATTTATATAAATCTGCCTCTGAAGTGGTATTGAAACAATTTAGCTTCTATTTGATGTTATTGTCAGCTTGCAAAAATCAGAAACACGTTATTCTGACAACTGGCGTCTTAGCTTGTGCTGCGTACTATGATAAACACTTTACCTGCATTGTTCCAGTTAATTTTCACAGCACTGCATGAGATAATTACTATTATAACCACTACGTGGGGGAGGGTTAGGGCACCTGAGCTTGGGAGCTAAGAGCTTAGAGCCCCCAAAAGACAAAGAGGGCCCTCTAGGAGTGACACTGTGCTGTCTCTGTTAGCTCTACCGTGATCAGTGTCACCTCCAGAAATAACACAAGTGTGTGTTGAAGTAATAAACAGCACTCAGATCTGGAATTTCAGACAGACACACACATATCAACCCAGATGTAAAGCGACACTGCTAACAGGACATCTGTAATTACAACTTATTTTATTAGTTGCAAAGGGTAATTGCATCCAGAAAATTCCCAGTGCAGATGCGTGCGACAGAGGTGATATGTACGTTGCTCCAAGGAAACAATGCAGCGGGGAAGTTGCAATAACACTAAGTGGATTTCTAGCACTCATCACTGATCCAGTGCCATCTGAACTGTAGGAAAGCGGGCCTGAGGGGCTGCCAGAAGTCAGGGTGCTGGGACCCTCCTCTCTGGACTGTCAGACCTTTGACTATCTCCACTCTCTGCCCCTAAATGTCCTGAGGGAAGGTGGTGAGTTTGGAAAATAAATCAGGCCAAGCAGTTCCATCCCTGGGTCTGAGGGCTCAGCCAGCTGGTTTTGGTAGAACCAGGGTTTCAGCCAGCCTGGTGCATGCATCCCTGGTAGAGCGATCATCACCATAGGCCCTCTCCAGACGGGGGGGCTCAGCTCTGACAACAGCCAGTGTTGTGCTGCTGCCCGTCACAGCACGCAGAGCTCAGCAGTGGTTCCCGTGTCCACCTGATGATTGCTGTAATTGTTTTAAGCCCTGGCTTTTAGGAGCGCTGTGGTGTTAGAGACAAAACTCCATAACTGTCAACATTAGGATTTTCTTGTGCTAGGATTGAGCTGAAATGTTCTTATTACTGTGACAGATACCAGACAGAAAGCAGAGGGGACCGCGCTCCACATAGAGATGCTCAGAAAATGCTAGTTATTGTTAAGGAGGAAACCATACTTAGAAACTTAGAATACTCATATCTCACAAACCACTTTTAAATATTTCTCATAGAAAATAGCAGTTTGTTATTTGTTTGTTTAGTCCTATTAGAGATCCTTATTTATTTATTTTCGTTCCTTTAAGCCAGAGTCTTGCTAGATAGTGCAGATTGTCCTTGAACTCACTCTGTACCCCTGGGTGCCTCAGTCTCTCAACTGCTGGTGTTAAGTGCGTGCGCCACCATGCCCAGCAAGAGCCTATTAAAGCTGGGTCATCAGTTTTTAAAGTTGCTGTGAATCTGACAAATGATTGATTATTCCTAAGGCCAGTGAGGAACTAACTTGAGATATTTGAAATTATCCTCTTGAATATATCTCATAACATTTCCTGGAAAATTCATGATGTGTGTATCAGTTGGTCTGTGAAATAGTTTTCTTTCACACCATTGCCCTTTTAGAGGATTGTTATAGGATGTGTGAGGCAAGATGCATGAGTCAAGGAAAAAGCTATAGAATTATCATTTTTCCTTTTCATTGTTCTTTGGAAGTACTAACGATCTCCATTTCTCTCCTTTATAATATTTGGTCCATTATTAGAGAGACACAGAGAAAGAGAGAGAGAGAGAGACAGATAGACAGATAGACAGACAGAGTGAGAGAGCATGGGAGAAGCAAGCAAGACAGAAGGCATGGAGGGAAGGAAAGGGATGGAAGAGACGGTGAGTGAGGCCCCTTTCCATGGGGGAGCTGGGTCTGGGCACTCCACATCTGTTTGCTGTGTGCTGAAAAGGTACTTAGTAAGGAGGCCTAGAAATTTTCTTGGTACCAAGAGGCAGAGATTCAATCAGTTCAGGGGTTTCTACATACAGGAGGAAAGATTCAGGAGGGGCCTGCCTTAGGATTCTAGTGACAACAAATGACTTCCTAATGGCCTGCGAGGGACAGACACATTGACACATCTCATTCTTGCTTATTATTCCGGTAGGAAATTTCTAATACCCTGAATCTCTGGACTGTCTTGCTAGAGCAGTTTCCCTTTCTTTAACTGCAATGAATTATTCTGCCACTGTGCAACTGGAGCGGTAAAACATTTCAGGGTGGTTTCTTTTAAAAACTTCAATAAATGCCAAAGGACGTTATTAATCCAAACTCCTGTAAATGTCCAGTGAGAAAGGAGACAAGTACATACTTTCCCCCCCAAGTCTGATTTAATTTGTATTATGTAAGGTGGCTTCCTGGTTGGGAACAAAGTCAATGGTTTGGAACAAAAGTCTTCTGGAAGAATTTTGGACAGTCCTATTCCTAACACACTTAAAAGGTTCCTTAATTCTTGGTTCAAACATTCATCCATTTATTCTTCCATTAATAGATATTCATCAAATATTATGGTGCGCCGACCACTGCCCCGGAGTGGGCACTGAACATATGAAGGTTAATGAGACACAGTCTCTGACCTTTGGGGGAAGATTGATTCCTAACATGAGAGTGGTGATTCCATGTCTGGAGGGGATGGTGATGACAAGAGCAGGGGGCCATGAGGGTGACAGCCTGGCTCAGAGGGTGGCTCTGCTCAGCTGAGGATCCTGAGAAGACTTGGCAGGCAGTGGGGCCTGACCTCCAGTGGAGGATTAGGAGGTGCAGGAAGCATAAAAGAGGTGGAGGAAAAAGACACTGGAACAAGCACACTGGGTTTTAAGGGTCCATTAGTAATGTCAGCCCAAGAAATTTCAGAAGAGTGCTGGTGGTAGAAGCTGGATTGCAAGTTGGAAGGTGACCAGCAGCTGGGGAGGTGGACATGAAAGAGAAAGGGGGAAGGAATGTGGGATGGTGGCTTCACTGATGGTCAGGTCAGAGTCTGAGGAACTTTTGTTTTTCTACTTTTCTGATTGCATCTTATTTCCTGTGGTGCTCATCTTATCGTGGTGCTGTATTGATTGCACTCTATTCTCCAGCCTTCAAGCTCCAGGACGTGGGTACTACGTGCTTCAGAGACCACCCAGGGAGCATATAAACTACTCTCTTTTTCTGCCTGTAATTCCGTGGATTGTTTGAGTCAGAATCAAAACACCTGTGGTGTAGGTTAAAAATGCAGATCCCTGGGCTACAGATCTTCCACATTTTAGAAGACTTTCTAGGTGAGTTTCATGGTGAGTGATAGTTAATTTTAGGTTTCAACTTAGCATGGTCAAGATGTCAGTTGTTTGGTCAAATACTAATGTACAGATACCCCTCATTGGAATTACATCCCGATAAATCTGTCAGAAGTTGGAAAAGCATTACATGCTCCTGACTTACCAACTTAGCACCAAATATCACTTGGCACCAAAGCACACTATAAAGTATTAGGTATTTACCTCATGATTGGGTGGGTATGATTCCTTCCTTGTCTCTACCCAACTGTGTAGAAAAGAATTGTTCTGTGCTGTAGTTGGAATGTTAAATGTGCTCAAAGGTTTGTATGCTTAAGGTGCAGTCCCCAGCGTGACACTGTTAGGCAGTGCTGGATCTCTAGGGGCAGGGTCTAATGGGAGAAAGTTAGGGCACTAGGGACACAGCCTCAAAGGGGATTGTGAAGCCCTGGCCCCATTCCTGTCCTTTCTTCTGCATCCTGCCTGTGAAGTGGGAAGTTTTTCCCCCCACTACATGCTCCTGCCTTGATGTACTGCATCACCATGGCCTAAAACAACAGGGTCCATTGGTCATGTACCAGAACCCTCAAAACTGTGAGCCAAAATAACCCTTTTCTCTTTATAAATGGAATATCTTAGGTGTTTTCTTATAGTGAGAGAATGCTAGCTAACACAGTGCATATTGCTAGCCTGAGAAAAGATAATTCAAAATAGGCCGTGCCCCTGGCAGGGACCCAGTGAGTTGCTACAATATTACTTCTCTGAGATCAGTGGACACTGACGCAGTGAAGGCCTGCAAAGGTTGACTGGCCCGGAAGGGAGGAGCTAGTGCACACTGCCCGTGAGTGAACTCTAATTTCTGATAACCTACTGAAGAGGGCTAAAGCTCCTAGCCTGTGCCCTCTAGAGGAGCCTTAACCAACAAGAAAAGGGCCTGGGAATTACACTGTACACTTGTATGGAAGGAACCAAAAACATGATGAAAGGGAGAAATAAGAAAAAAACCCCAGCCCCCAACCCTGAGAACATTGATCCAGGAGAGGTAAATACAAAGGAGATTAAGGGCAGCAAAAATGCAACATCAAACACAGTGTTAGCGGACATAAAGAGATATCTTCAGGCCTCGTAAGCAGGACCAAAACTGAAATATTAATTCAAATTAAACAAGAGATAAGTAGATTAATAAAAGAAGGGCTGGGCACCTCTCAAGAAGACACAGACAGAAGAATGGAGGAACACAAATGGAGAGAAAAGTTTAATTAAGAATTCAGAAAAAACCTAGAATTCATGAAGCAGATTCAAAGAGATTATCAGGAAACTAAAGACTCCATAGAAAGCTGGCAAAACTGCTTGAAAGAAACCAAAGATAGACTATCAAAAATTGAACACAGGCTTGCAATGTGGGGTCATGAAAGGGAAGATCTCTTAAAAATAACAAGGGAGCAGGCAGTAAAGATACA